>JAJJMB010011095.1:9714120-10003025 GCA_023531105.1 Papaver atlanticum
AAAAAAAAAAAAAAAAAAAAAAAAGAGACCAGACCAGACCAATCGGAATAAATATTAACACTTGGATAGCAATATTGTGTGTTCTCCCTGTCTCCGTCGCCTAAACAAGCGTGGAACGCAGGATCCGCGGGAATTACCATGTAATCTGCTGACAAGAAGCATGCCTTGGATCCAAAAGATCTAATCATGTCGTTAAAAAAAGAAAAAAAAGAGAGAATAAATAAATAAAGGTTTATTATAAAGTCGACCACTGGTTCCCTTGTATATGCCAGCTGAGTTGATGTAGATTTAGGATTGTCGACCACTGGTTCCCTTGTATATGCCAGTTGTGTTGATATTAGTCCAGACCAGTATCTCAATCCACTAGGTCATAGGTTCATCTTGGCATTGAAGTCCATTCGCAACCATCTATTTCTATATCCATCTTCTTAATCTATTCATGTGATTTGTTTGATTCCGGATATTGATGTCCATAATGCGACTATCTGAGTAGAGCTCTGTCACTTATATATGAATTTAGTATGCTTGAGTGCAAACTCGAGTACATCAATTGGAATTTCGCATCAGGGTACTTCCTCCCGTAATCAATAAGTATGCCAACCAAGGAGGTTCTTTAGTGCCATTCCAAGGTTTTGCGTAGATAGCTAGGGTCTGGAGTAAAGGTTTTGTGAGTACACCTCTGGTAAACCCTCCCGAGACTATAACTCGGCCACTAGGACCACCTTGGGGTTTAAAGGCTTGTTGCACATGCTAAGTGCAATCGACGATGCCTGCGACAGTGAGTTAGGATTTTTTTTATGTTTTTGATTTGCTCAGGACTAGCAAATAATAAGTTTGGGGGTATTTGATAGATGCATTTATGTGTCTATTTTCATCTCTATTGTGTATATTGTTAGTACCCATTTTTGTACTTATTTTGGTATTTTATCTCTTTGTAGGTGTTTTTGGATAAATAAGCTTTTGCGGCGAAATTGGCTCGAAAAGTTGATAAATGCAACCCAAGGGACGAGTGTTATGCGGACTCTAGCAACGGATAAGGGGCGACCACTGGATACGGGGTAACCTTTCTCATTCATGTTCAAATTCTGTTTTTGGCGGGAAACCAAAACCAAAACAAAAAACATGTTTCTGGCAGTTTTGGTGGTAGTGATTTGGAGGACTTTGAGGTCGACTAAACCTATGATTTTCATAGGATAGACTCCTTATGGGTCTAGGAATCTAATATGGTGTTGAAATCAATTAAACTGGGCTCAATCGATGGATTTTTATCTCAAAAGCAAAATATGGAAAGTCACGTATGTGAACTGTTTTAGGAAATTTTAGAGAGATTAAAGTGTTATAAACCTTCCCAAAGATTGGTATCTATCTAAGGAAGAGTTTAGAATCAAAAGGAAAGCTCAGAAACGCGTATAAATTCTAAAACAAGAAATTGCCGCAACTTTTCCGTGAAGAGAAAGGAAGAGATTTTGGAAGATTTTGGAGATATTTAATCGCTCTTTTTGATATAAATAGATTGGTTGGGTCATATAGAAGGGGTGTCGAAAGTTTAGAACACGACAGAGCCGAGAAATCAAAGGTGCAGGAAACCAGGTTCTGCTGCTGCTGCTGAAGAACACGAAGAACATTGACCCACACAGAACAGTCGCAAAGAAGTATCATTCTTCAACAGCAGAACACAGTTATCGTTTATAAACAACACTTCAATTGTAACAGTGACTTATGTAGCGACTATAAAGCGTTGCAGATTCGCTGTATTATTATTTCTCTTCAATAAAAATACATTTCTAGCCATGATTATTTCTTTTGAGCATGTTTTAACCATGAAGAGCTAAACCCCAACACTGGGATGACGGAGGAAGCCCTATTTCACGCATGTGGTAATTCTAATAATTCTTTTATGACTATTTGCATTGATTTTTAATTGATTTATGATTTTTATTGAATGGGTGTGATTTCGTTTGATGATGTATGCTTGGTCTATGTATTTTTGATACATCATGCTTTTGATTTACAGTCATTGCTTTTCAAAAATCTACTTTTGGCAAAGAATAAGAGTCCATATTTTTAATATTTGAGCATAATTGCATGGAATTATTATTTGAATCACATGAATGAAATTTGGTGGAATCCTGAGTCTCAGTACCTCTCAATATTGTGACAACCTTGTGAACATATTTTCAAAGTTTTTAGTTTTTTTTCTATTTTTGAGTCTGAAATCGAGTCTACACAAGTCCGAGTTGAACGAACTCTACTTATCACTTTTTACAACAACATAAAATCACATCACTTAACATTAAAAAAAAAATCTCTTCAAATATAAGTCAAAAATTAATAAATTTTACGTATTCGGAAAGGCCTCGAGATCTATGCAGCACCCATTGTACAATGTTTCGAAAAATTTAATTTGTATTCCCGTATAATGGTAGTTCATATCCAAGAATGAACACTATTTGAGAGCATGATAGTTCATTCTAGTTCTACCAGTTTATGTTGTAGAATGAACTCGTATATGATAGTTTATTATAGCATTTTTATTAGTAGAATGAACTCGTAATAGTAGTTCATTTTGAAGAATGAAGTTGTAATGGTAGTTCATTATTGTATTTCATGTTGTAGAATGAACTCGTGATAGGTTAAATTAGCATTCATTTTTGGTTGAAGTGTAGAGCTTTATAAGAGGAACATGTCACCAAAAAATTAACTTTAAATTGACTGTCGTTTGGGGTTTGTAGAAAAAATGACGTCACTATGTCATGATAATGTTATTCTAACCATGTCATCGTATCCTTCCTTTTAAGTTTTTTTGTTTATTTTTATGATCAGAGATAAAAAAAAAGTGAAAGAAAAGGGTATTTCTGACTCTAATTAAAAAATGATGACATCGTTGATGACGTCATTCTGCATGAGTATTGTTCACCCAAGGACCAAATAATAATATTTTGGACCAAACTATATATTTTAAAAAAGGACCTTAAAACAATTGGACCAAGTTAACAAGACCAAACAAACACATATATTCTAATACTTCTACCTTTTTTAATTCTTGTTTTGTCGTGACCTAGTTGGAAAACTGCTTACCGTTTTTTGTTAGATCTAGCAAATAACGTCTTTAAGGGAAAAACACTTCATCCTGTGGTCTTTGCTCTTAGAAGAATAAAATATATAGGCTGGACTTTGGTAAGATTAAGGGTAAGATATTTCTCTAGAATGTAGAGAAAAGAAACCACCATGAGGGCTGATTTCTGATAGCAAAGCTTTGGTGAGCAGAGATAGGTATCCGACCGGATATTGAATATTCAATAATATACTTTTTGGGTCCACCTTTTAACATACTTATTTCTGATTTTAGAGTTTGTTATTTTTTAGCCCTACCTTTAAACTTTGTTGATCCAGTCAAAACACAGCCGAAGGCAATAATATCTCGTATTGGTTGGATTTTCCTTGGCCAAAGCTTGCCAACTTTAGAGGCAGTGGCAAAACCTTGGCTGTCCAAAGTGCTTGCTTTAAATCATTATCACAAACCCTAGCGCGCAACTAGAAGCATCACAGCTAGGTAACTAAAAATATTACTTTCACGTTGACGTGTTTTTAGAAGTGACAACAACACTTGCATTGATGAAATTGTTTAAGGAATTAATTTTGGACAAAAGGCTTGATATATTGAAACCCATATTTTGATTGTGGACTCTCTGACTATATGTCAGTTATTTCTCTCATACTTGGAATCCTCCCAAGATTGGATTTTTCATCTGGACAATTGCTCATGGAAGATTATCAACTCGAGATTTCTCAGAAGGTTTGGTGTTGATGTTCATGCTAATATATTGTGAGTTCTTCAATAAATCAGAATCTTTCTTTCATTTTTTTATACATTATGTTTTTACTAAACAGATTTGGAAAATGTTTCAAGATAAGTTGCATTGTTTTTTTTAATGCCCATGGATATGCCCATTGCATTTCAATCTCGGCATGTCTCGGAAAAATAAGAAAACACCTGCTATGTGGAAACTCATTCGTGCTGCAATCATTTGAAGTATTTGGCAAGAGAGCAATGCCAGAAAATTTTCTACCAAAGCTAGTAATCTAGTGTCAATTTAAAAAGTGGTAAGAATCAAGAAAAATGCGTGCTAAAATTGTAAAAATGCTAATAATGTAAAAGTGTTGATAATGTAAATGACGCAGATGATTTAGCGTGGGTCAGCCGAAGCCTATATCCACGGGGATAATGAGTTTGAGATCTTACTATTGATTGTTAAGGTTATAATGAGTTTGAATCTTGACACAAGTAAAAAAAATTTTTTTTTTTTTTTTTTTTGATAAACAAGGAACCTTTTCATTAATGGGATTTCAAGGTTTCAATGAGTTTAAGATCGAAAATAAGAGAATACAAAGTAACAAGAACATACCGTAAGAGTACAATACCGAGAAATCCGACAAGAGAAAGAGAAGGATTACCGGAGTAAGACAAATACAAGTATGAATAAGATCCGATTAAATCGGAAGAAGGATGGTTTTTCTCGGAATTAAATTCCAGCCATTTAGTTTGTTTTTCTTCTTTAGAAAGAAATGATCCCAAAGTAGGAGTGATTTTCTCAAATCTCTTATAGCTAGTGATGAAGCTTCCGTCGTCAAAAAGACCACCTATGGAGATTCCGTCGCCGGATAAGTTGATGATGAAGATTCCATCGCCGGAGACAACCAAGATGAAGATTTCGTCATTGGAGAGCATGGAGAGCATCACTATTGATCTTAAAACCCAACCCAATAACCAAGAATCGCCATTAAAGTGAAAGATAAACCTCAAAAGAGTAGATAAAACCACCGAAATAATGTAGATAAGTAGAAAACATAATAAAAACCAAACTAATCTACTAACTAACCTAAAAAGCAAGAAAAAATGAAGAAATCTGCTCAGATCTAGTCCAAAAATGAACTAGATCTGAGCAGAAAAGGGTTGTTTTTGATGATTTTGTTGGAGAAGAAGAAATAGTGAGAAGAGAGAGAAATGTTTATTTCATTGAGTTCTCTTGACACAAGTAAAGGGAGACACTCAGTATTAAAATCTTTATCTCTTTTTTCCTAACTCTCCTCTCCTTAAGATGTCCAACCCTTCTCGAAAGTCGTCATGCACTCTTATTATCTTCCAGATCAGATACCAGGTGTCGGTAGTCGTAGTTTTACGATCTCGATTGGTGTCGTTTGCTTTACCAGGAGCCTGCTACGTGGCTGACATGGTTATGTGGAGGTTGGTGGAGGCATTAAATGATGAGTAGATAGGTTTTCACGTATGCAATGGTTCTATCCAGCTGTCCAGTCACATCAACGCGTCGTGGTCTCAACCTAGCTGTTCGTACAATACTGCCTAAATAAAGTAGAATCAATACTGCTTTTGTGGCTGTAAAGATTTATATTGCTATCGTCTTGAGATCTTGCCACATGTATGATGTATATTTTGCAGTTACAATTTGTTCAACTACTTAACTAACTTAATGGATATGTCAAATTAAACTTTTTTAAGGAATTTGTGGATTAATCCTTTGTTTTGGGCAGTCATAAGGAACTAATTATTCAAGTGTTGTCCGTTAGTTAAGATTCTCTTTCATGCGATATGAGAAATACTCAAAACCTAGCCGCCGCAAGAGCAAATCTGAGGCAATCCCCTAAAATCTCTCATCTACCCTCTCATAATCGCATCCACCTTCTGGTTCAAGTGATTAAGTGTTTTTGGTTTCTAAATCTAGGTTCTCTTTAAAAGAAAAATTCTCTTTTGGGGTTTAGATTTGTTTTTGCTTTTCTTTTAATCTCAATAATAGAATTAGGTTTCCATTCCATAAAATGTTTTCGTTTTTGATTTTAGGTATTTTGTTTGTGTTTTTTTTTTTTGTATCCGGCTCTTAATTTTTTTTGTTGAAGTTCATCATGAACAATGACATCTCCAAGATCGCAAGACCAACAACAATAACAACAAGTTTTCTAAGTTCTGAAAAGACATCAACAGCAACTAATAACATCAAAGTCACCTACAATACCAGTTCTAGAAGACCGATTCTGATGAAGACACAGACCGATTCCTACCGATTTCGATTCATAGTAACCGATTTAGGTTATCATTCTTACTGTTACTTTGAAGGAGCTCTTGACCAAATGTTGGATCTATTGATTCTTTTACATAGGTTTTACTTTGTTTTAGAAAAAACCCTTAACAAATGGTTGGATCTTTTGATCCTAATATCTCTACAATATGTAGACGTGTTCTATGGTTTGGAGGCGTTACTTATAATCCAAATCAGACAATTTGTACTAGTCATGTTGCTTGTCCCGATACCTAGAGATTTACAGGAAATGGTTAGCGTTCCACTTAGAATCATGTCCTGTAACTATGTAGTTGGGTGGCTCGAATGTGTTTGTCCCTGTAAAAATTTTGTGACTCTCGAATGTGCTGGTCCCTGTAAAATCTTTATGACTCATATGATTGTTGTAAACTCCCTTGTCAATCGTGTAATTTGTCTCGATCTTGAATCTGAGTAATATGCGAGGCTTGTCTCTTATACGAAAAATAAAATAACGAACTAATTAATTTGGGTTTTTAATTAATAGTCGGGTGGTTTAATCATTACACGGTACGTAATTACGTATTAATGAAGATCACGTATGTTTCCCACGAACTACCGCGTGGACGTACACAAGTGTCATCGACTTATATATACGTGTCATTTACTGAATATTTATGCAATATACAGAGACACCTTCTTTCTTCCGCAGCTATAGTATAGCTGCTATACTGAGCTCAAAGATCCGTGACAATATTTTACTGGTTATGGTGATTAATTGTATTAATATCATCATTATTATTATTACCTCGAACTTAAAATATGCTTTAATTATTTATTAATAATAAGCAGTCAAATTGACGTAGAAGATCACTAACTAGCTAGATTGTTATACGAGACGATCGAGCAGTGTTTTCTGATATAAGGTCATGACCTAAAAACAAGATCCATATTACTTTTCTTATCTCATCAAATGTCACCCCATTAATGTCCTTTTCCTAAATATTCCATTGGGTTAATTCTTGTATTATAATTTTCTTATTTTTGCTTCTCATCAGTCTAATTAATTTCCTATGTTCTATAATTGGATGCTCTTGTTTTATCATATAACTAGCTAAAGTGGGTGATGATCTCTTTGTGTTGAATCAGATAAGAAAGGTTGGTGGCACCATGTACCCAACTATTATCTACTATTTTTTATCTATTATTTTCCTCAAATTTTTCTAGGAACCCAAACTATTTACATATAATTAGTACTCCCGCCGTCCCAAATTAGATGAGCTAGTCGTAGTTTGCACAATTTTTAAGGCAAGGAAGAAAAGGAGTATGTTTAAGTATTTTTACAATTATACTCTTATGAATAATAACTAGTAAAACTTAGAAATGATTTATCTCTTAAACTGTACCACGGGTTTTTCGTAAACTTTATACCGTTGAAAAGCATTTTAAAACACCTACGTAACGAATATAAACATGGCTATCAAATTACATATTTCTTAGAGTAACAATAATCAGTTAAAAGGATAATTTGAGAAAAATCCCCTTGATTAGTGAGATAGCTCATCTATTTATGGGACAAAATTTAAAACCAACTACCTCATCTAATTTGGGACGGAGGGAGTATATTCTTGCTAGAGCAATGTCTATTTTGGTTAATACGGATAAACCATCAATTATAAACAAAATTTCTATAATTTCAACCTCTCAAACTGATTCTTGTCGGGCTGCTCCACGTACGAACTGGATTAATATTATTATAGATGGAGCTCGGAAAGGATCCACAACGAAACCACTATATCCTGATTTCGTTGTGGATCCTTGCATGGAGATATTATTTGGGTCAAGATTCTTTCCATCTTATGATTCTTTTCTTCAAGATTCTGTGGATCAAGATTCAAGTTACATCTTTAAGTATATTTGGGGTCATAAGTTTCCTCAAAAGATCTCTTTCTTTCTTTGGACAATTGCTCATAACAATCTTCCAACTAGGGACAAGTTAACAAGGAGAAAAATGGAAGTGTTCTCAGAATGAATCAGCCAATCATCTTTTCTTGCACTGTGAATTTGCAATAAAAATATGGGATCATTTCAAGGAAAAGTTGCATTGGCAGTTTACTATGCCTGACAATATTATTACAGTGTTGTTCTCTTGGAATATCAGTCTGCCAGACAAGCAACAATACTTTATTTGGAGCATGATTTCTGTAGCTATCCTGTGGTGCATTTGGAAGGAGAGAAATGCAAGAGCTTTCAGCAGTAAAATCAATTCTGCAGTTGCAGTTCAGCATAAGATTAAATACCAACTTTTCACTTGGTGTCTGGTGTTTAAAAATTTAGAAAATCCTAGTTTTGGAGAGGTTATGACTAATTGTCCTAAGCTTTATTTTGAGCAAATGTAATTTGGAAGTTGTTTGTAACTTCTTTTCTTTCTTTCTTCTCATCTCTTTTTGTAACTTTGAGGGTGGTACAAACCTTTTGTGCCCTCTCCTTTTTTGATCAATCAATTCTTCTTTACCGATAAAAATAATAATATTATATTTATAATCACCACCGATTATGTCTAGATTTAAGATAGAACATTCATTTTATTTAGGATTATTAATATTACCATTTTCCCAGTAAAAAAATAAAGGATATGCGTGTTTGCAAATAGGATCCAATACGAAACCACTATATCGTGAACTAATACCAGGTGCAAAGAAAGATGGAAGTTTATATTATAATTTTGGTTATATATATTTATGATAAACCACTAGAACACCGCTACCACGATGGGAGGGTCGACCGAAGAAAAAAGGAAACACTGCTGCAAGTGGACTGTAAACGAAAATTTGTCCCTACAGTGAAAGTATCACTTTTCCTGAAATGGAGGGAGTACATCATTTTATTAGTTGCAATGGAAAATTAGTTGATGCATAAACCAAAATATGGCTACATAATGTGTTATGCATTCTTTGTGGTGGCTTGTAATAATGGTTATGAAATTAATTTTTGAAAATTGTGCCTTAAATGATAAACACCTCCGAATTTTTCGTAAGAACTTTGAATTTGATATTGTTGTTTGTACTTTTTATGTAGATCTCTTTAAAATCTTTCCAACGAGATAAAATTTGTAAGGTTCGGATTTTTAGATATGTTATATTCTGCACGGATTTTCAGATGTTATATTCTAGTTTGTTTGCCAATTATATCCCTGAAAAAAATATGATACATAAGAAATTATAATACAATTTGACTCTTATACTTATTTACCCTTCCTCTTTGGTTTATTTACGAAAATGTCTAATACCTATATGCCCTTCCTCATCTGTTTATTTACGAAAATGTCTAAAGGAAAACAAGAAAATTTGATTCAGAGGGGCATATTTGGTTTTTCGGCCCGAACCATTTCCAATATTTTTTTGTCAATTGATCACTTACATTTTACGAAAAAGTGACCATATAGAAGGTCCTCCCTCCCTCGCTTTGCTCGGCCGGTGCGTGTTTGCAAATAGGATCCAGTACGAAACCACTATATCCTGAACTAATATCAGATGCAAAGAAAGATGGAATTTTATATTATAATTTTGGTTATATATATATTTATGATAATTTAGGTTCTAGGTTAATCATGTTTTTTTTACGATCAACAGAGATTTTTCCCAAAGTTACACACAAATGAATTGCCCCTAATCATCACCCGTTAGTAACCAAAGATCTCTCAAACTGTTAAGGTAACAAATCTTAGACCCACGAATAACAATCAATAATATATACGGTACAAAAATTTAGAAAGTTATTGATAATAAAAAAAAAAATTTAGGAGGTTACCGTTAAATACACGGACTCACTGGTAATCGGTGGGTCTGGTTCTGGGTAGTATGATACCCCGACGAACCCGGACTCATTGACACCCCCTGAGTTAGATTCATTATCAAATATTCAAATTGTGAGTTTATCCATGCTCGATCGACTTACCTTGTTTGTTTTTCTACATAAGAAGCAGAGGTGTGCGCCATTAGAGGTCCCCTAAAATTTGTTGCGGAGAAAAAGAAGGATCATAAAGCAAATCAATCAGCAAACTTTCATGGGAGATCTGCGAACTCACTCTGTGTATCAAGATATAAAAAACCTAGTTTCTAAATTTAAGTTCATCTTCTTTGTGTATATCAACTGATCTGCTAACGGGGCTGCTCACATGTTAGCTAACGGGGCAAAGGATAAAGTTACACACATCGCATGGTCAATGCCGTCGAACTGGCTTGTGCCTAATCTATGTGGTGATCAAATAAGGGGCAGTTCTTTTTAGTTTTATTTGCTTATAAAAAGAAATGAAATTAAGCGTTTAGTGAGGGCTTCTTGCTTGCACGTTTTAGAGATTTAATTTGACAACTCTTGTTTTCTTTCTTGCTTGCAAGGGATTTTTTTACGGCTGCAGTCTTGGACCTCTCTGGGTCCAGATGGATATCCTCCTGGTATCTATCAACAAATGTGGGATATTGTAGGTAGTGATACTTTCAAATGGTAATTAAAAAATAAAAAAAACTAATGAATTCTGATCATCTACTCAAACAGGTAAACCATAACTTCATATCTCAAAAACTAGTTCTCCTGCCTCTGACTAAACTCCCAATTAGCAGGTTGAAAACTGTGATGGATAATTAAGTTCATTACTCTTATCAGGATGCTTTTTGTCCTCTAGGAAAATAGCAGATAATATTGTTATACATAAGATGGTTGATACAATGAGAAAATAATTATAAATATGGATATATGGCTGTTAAGCTTGATATGTCAAAATATTTTGATAGAATTGAATGGAGATATCTGATTGGAATCCTCAAGAAATTAAGTTTTCATAATCGCTGGTGTACTATGATTGAACAGGTATCTCTACTGTTTCAGCCACTATTTTGTTCAATGAAACTCCATATGGTGTGTTTTATCCCACAAGGGGTGTTAGACAGGGAGACCCCTTATCCCCGTATCTTTTCGTCATATGTATGGATGTTCTTTCCAGATTGCTACTTCAAGCGGAGAATAATAATCAAATACAAGATGTCAAGGTTATTAAATCTAGTCTGTTATTTGCTAGACATTCATTTTTTTACTGATTTATTTGTGTTTACTAAAGCTACTGTGAAGTGTGCCAAGAGTCCGAATAGTATGTTGCAACTCTTTAGCAAAATCTTTGGCCAGTCCATAAACTTTGAGAAATATGGTGTTGCTTACATCCCTAAAATTGATACTAGATATAAGACACAAATAACTAATATTATTGACATTAAGAGACTAGGGTTGCAGAATAAATACTTGGGGTGGTCATTTGCATATTTAAAGACAAAAAGAATGGATATCTTTGGCCACTTAATAGATAGCTTTGATAGTAGACTGGATACTTGGAAGAGCAAATACCTTAACCAACATTGTAGGACCCCATTTTAACTCATCTTGAGTTGGGTTCCTTAGCTTCCCACTATCTTGATGTATTACTTATGCCCAAAAGAATGACAGATAGTCTAGATGTAATACATAGGAAAATCAGGTATAACAGAAATGGGACTGCTAGAGGGATTTATCTTAGGACTTGGAGAATATCATTAAACTTGTATTTTTAGGTGGCCTACATATTAAGAAAACTGAGCATCTTAGTGTTGCCTTACTGACTAAACTGGTTAAGATGAACACAGAACCTGATGCTATGTGGGCTAGAATTCTTAAAAATAAATATTTCCCAAATAATAACCCATTACATTGTGTGAATGACAAGTCCGAGTCTTCGGTTTGGAACGGAATCTGTAGAAGATTTGAAGTAGTTAAACAAAATTATTGTTTGGAGGTTGAAAATGAAAATATATTCACATTCTGAAGAATGATTGGATACAAAATATAAATACTCCTCTTGATGATACTTTTGTCTTACAATATGCAAATTGTTGACCAACTTCAGAATGAGTGGAAGTGGAATATGGAAGTCCTTAATGCTTTATTTGATAGTCATATTGTTAGACTTATTTGTGCTTTCGGAGTTCCTTCCCAAGGTTCTGATATGATTAGATGAAATCCAACTTATAGTGACTTGTTAACTATCAATTCTTCTTATAAAGCAGTAACTGACAGTATGCATAGTATTGAGCAGGTTTGTTTCCCTTGGAAATCTTTTTGGAAAGCTGATTTACCACATTAATTAAACATTTTTTTTAAAGAAATGTACCCATAATTGTTTACATGTGAGGGGTAAGTTTTCTACGTATGTGCCTAAGGTCCCATATGACTGTCCTTTTTGTACTCTTGAACTTGAAACTGCAATTCATTTGTTTATCAATTTTCAGGTTACAAAAAGACATCGTTTTGCTTTAAGCCTTAATATTCCATGTAACATTAAAGGGTTGCACAGCTTAAGGGATGTATCTCTAGTTGGTTTGTTGTTACTAAGAACAATAGAATAATTCAGAATCATTATGTCACTTATGTAGGTTTTATACTCTGGCGCATTTGGAAACAAAGGTGTGCTATAGTATTCGACAAAGCTTAAATGCAGGTGGAGAGAGTGGTTATCCAGGTCAATCAACCAATAGAAAAATAGGCTAGTAATGTTGTTAGGGAGAGTGCTACAGTTTCTAAGGCATCTGATTTTAAAAGACAACATCATGGCAATTGTCTGGAATAAACTTTAAGAAGATCAATTTTGGTGCTTCTTTTATTAAAGAAACTAAAGCCATGAAAAATGGTCTGATCTTATTTAATTATGCAGGTGAATATGGTATAGCAATATCTATTCTAGAAGTAGCACAAGACGGCAAGCAGAAGGTATTGCAGCTTTAGAGGCTATAAAAATGGGCAAAGTCAGTTTTTGTGGAAAATCTGCACCTGGAAGGATACTGTCTGAGTGTGGTGAAGGCAATTACTGGCATTTTAGGTTATGTTTCATAGACCAAAAATAATGTCATTATTGACTTCAGGTTACAAAAAGACATCGTTTTGCTTTAAGCCTTAATATTCCAGGTAACATTAAAGGGTTGCGCAGCTTAAGGAATGTATCTCTAGTTGGTTTGTTGTTACTAAGAACAATAGAATCATTCAGAATCATTATGTCACTTATGTAGGTTTTATACTCTAGCGCACTTGGAAACAAAGGTGTGCTATAGTATTCGACAAAGCTTGAATGCAGGTGGAGGGAGTGGTTAGTCAGGTCAATCAATCAATAGAAAAATAGGATAGTAATGTTGTTAGGGAGAGTGCTACAGTTTCTAAGGCATCTGATTTTAAAAGACAACATCATGGCAATTGTCTGGAATAAACTTTAAGAAGATCAATTTTGGTGCTTCTTTTATTAAAGAAACTAAATCCATGAAAAATGGTCTGATCTTATTTAATTATGCAGGTGAATATGGTAGAGAAATATCTATTTTAGAAGTAGCACAAGACGGCAAGCAGAAGGTATTGCAGCTTTAGAGGCTATAAAATGGGCAAAGTCAGTTTTTGTGGAAAATCTGCACCTGGAAGGATATTGTCTGAGTGTGGTGAAGGCAATTACTTGCAGTTTAGGTTATATTTTATAGATCAATAATAATGTCATTATTGACTATAAATGTTTGTTAGAGTCTTTTTACTCTTGGAAATGCACATATGTACCTAGAGAGTCTAATGGAATTGCACACTGTCTAGCTGAAGATGCTAGATATAAAATTAATACTCAACTGTGGAGAGAATATATTCCTGATTGTTTGAGAAATCTCATTAGAGAGAAACTAGATGTAGTGTCTATTTAATTATTAATTAATCTTTAATCTTTATTTTTTATTGAAAAATATTAATAAACTACAAACGAACAAGAAAAATAATAATCTTCATTCTTGTGAATTTTTGTTGCCTCGGCATCGTAGAGGTTGGAATTTAATCTCCCCCCCTTACGGATAGGTGTGTATTTTGTAGGATGGAATTTAACTGGTTTGATATATTGTGAAATTGGCAGGCTGGATCGCTGACGGGACGGCTCAATCTTAGCGAGTCTATTTATGGGGATTAAGTCTAGCCTTACAGGTATAAAAATAAAAGGAAAAAAAAGTAATTATAAAGGCCTAAAAAAATCATTCTGGAAGCGAATAAAATCATAGTAATATATAATTATCCTAAAAAGTACAAAAAAAAATATGTTAATAAAAATACACCAAAAACAGTGTAAAAAATCTTAAAATGGAAAACAAACTGCGAATAAAACACCTTCGTAAGTCCTTCATAGAGTATTATTTTGAGTTCCAACTAACATCTTATTAGAACCTAAAATACTGTAATTGTAATATTTATATATTTTATAATCTTGGTTAATTAATCTGTGTAGTTTACTCACACAATTTTGAACAATTTTTTAATTTCAACAGTATTTTATTTGTAATCAGAAATCTCAAAATCACCATATGGTGTCATCATTATCATTCTTATTTGTGGTGCATTTAAATTTTCTAAAACCAAAACTGGAAAAATGTTCAAGGTCAACGACCTTAGATTAAAGCCATATTATGAGAACTTTAGTACTGTGGATGTCAATGTGATTGAGCTTCTCGATTTTATCCCTATGGAGGAGTAAGTGAAATACTGAAGACGTCAAACTAAGTGCTACGTTGGAGGCAACCCACTGGTTTTGTATTTTTATCTCTTTAGTTTTTAGTTTTCTTAATATGTGTTAGAGCATTACCCAGTTCAACCCACTAGCGTTGGTATGTCATGTCATTTGTCAAACTTAGATGCCAAAATGCATTTTTTATTTAGTCTACTAAAGTCGATTTTAGATTAGATTAGGTATAGGTAATTGAATATATAATCAAAGTTATCCTTCAAGACTAAAGATTGAAACTACATGAAGACATGGAGAACTTCACTAAAGGTTGGTAACTCATATTTTATTCTCTTGTTTATTTTACCTTTATATCTATTGGAATAAAGTGCTCACTACTCTTTGGAACAATATCGTAAATGCACACTTGTATGGACGAGGAGAATTGATCCTAAGATTTATGTGAGAATAACCATTGACATTGAAAAGGTCTCTATGTCATATTGAATAAAACAATGATACAAACGATCCAAGAATCACTCAATTTTGTTGTATAACGAAGAAGTTATGAGTGAAATACTAAATCTGAATAAAAAAAAAAGTGACTAAAGTTGATTTAGGGATTTAGGAGAGAAGAGTTTATGAAGATTTTTTTTCTTCCACATTTCGCGAACCCAGGGGTGTGGTTTGAGTATAGAACCTCAAAAACGTGATTAAAGTCTATTTTTGTCAAGTTTTTGATGTTTCATCTCCTAGGTAAGGTGGCTACTCTTCCACACGCAATCTATTGCCATATTTGGCTAGTTTTCTAAACCGTGCGATGTTTGTTTACTTCTAAGGTAAGTTCAAATTAATCTTATTTTATTAAGTTAAAACTTAAGTAAATGCAATTTATGCTAGTAATTATTTATTTAATTATCTAATATTGTGCAACTTGGGAAAATTGTTTGGGATCAAAGTAATTTGTGAATAAGGAAACAAGTTCATGAACTTGTTTTGAATGCAAGCAACCTAGCCTTGGACATTCACTATATAAAGAAAATTCATGTAGTTGCACAAACGACCCCTTGGAATATTGTGTATGTGTTGCATAAGGTTTTTTCCACCTCTATGTTTTGTAAGAACAAGCATGAGACTTTGAAAACTTTACTTGGGTATCATAAAGTGCCATCTTATTTGATAGTTACGGAACCTATATCTAGGTGATTATAATATTCGTTGTCTATTCTAAGGTCCTTATCTTCTGTTACTAGGTCATTCAAAGATTATTGAGCATAAACCCTACATTTGATAAATTTCAATCTAAGTCAAGATATCTCTAAAGTAATTCTAGTTGATCTTGTATTGTAATACCAATTAGGTTATGGAATATGCAAACCCTAATTGTTGAAAAGTATGTTTTAAAGAGAATAAGCATTCTGCTAGAAGATTTACATGAGCAACTTATAAAGAGAACTGTTGTTCTGCTAGGAGTTTTACAAGTACGTGAATACAACTGAAGCAGGGTAATTTTGGAGGTATACTTTATGTCTATTACATTTAGTCCGAAGTCTGATAGTAGGCAAGAGCTATAACAACTTAAATCAGTGTATGTTGAGTCTGAAGACAAATTTCACCAAAAACTCAAATTCAAGCTCAAATTCATGTCTATAGATTTGGATCACTACAAACATACATTTATTAAGTCTTAAGGTGTTTTCCTTCTATGACATATACCAATTAAATTTCACCAAAAACTCTCTCATATGTGTAAAATTCGCAGGTCTTACCATTTAGATATGAGTCTAAAAAACGTGTCACTATAGAAGCAAATGATCTTTTAAAACTAATTAGGAGTGATCTAGTTGGTAAACTAAAGATCTTTGATAATGAACACCAGTCTGAAAAAAGAGATATGTATTTCTTTTAAATTTTAAAAAATACTAGTTCATATGAGGATAAATCTAGTGTATTAGGGACTAAGGATGATACTCCATGAAAATTTAGAAAAATTTTGAGAAAAAAGAATTTTTTTTTTTTTTTTTGAAGATATGGTATCTGTTTATCATAATTCACGAACTTGTGTTGATAATAATGTCAAATGCTTCAATTTTCATGGATTTTATCGTCTTTCTTCCTTAGCAGAGACTACATGAACCCAACATGCACTTCAACTCTTGATGATATGTCTAATGAACATTATCAAGAGTATAAGATAGACATCGTTTCCCTTGCTACTGGAAATTCTGATCAGGACCCACATTCTGACACAATTTTGTTCCATGAAGATCCAATTGTTAATAAACTTCTCATTGAATATTTTTTTTTCCAGATACGAAAACATCAATTCTTTGTAAGGAGGTTTAATATGATAGACTTCATTGTGAGATTGAATACTTGCAAAAACAACTTAATTTTGTTAGTGATTGTGATTGTCTCAAACAAATAAGAATTTGTAAAGAAGAAATCTTTGAAAGTCGTGATCGAGAAAATAATTTTAAGCAAAACTAGAAAAACTGGATAATAATGAGATGAACTTGTTATTCGTTTCGGAACAAGAAGATCTCAAAGTTCAATTTCAATCATCAAAGAATGATCTAGTTAAAGCTCTAGAAAAAATCAAAAGGTTGGAAGAAAAAAAAAATGAGTTTGAAGGAAATAAAGCTTGATAACATCTTAGACAATTTAGCGTCGATATTTGGAGTATACAGAAATTATCGTGATACACAAGGATTGGGCTATAAAGGAATAAAATCTTCTAGTACTTGCAAAAAAGAAAGATTCGTCAAGGCTAAAGATTCTTCTCAACCAAAGGCTTCCACTGATGTCAAAAGTGAAATACCTCAACCGCTAGTCAATAATAGAAAGAGCAAATTCTGTCAAGCTCCAAAGAAAGCACATACACACCAGTTAAGAATAATAAAATGACGAGGGTACCAAGTACACCATAATATTTTCGATATCAACCTATAAGTCTGATACCTTGTATGATCTAATATATACAGAGACTTTTAAGAAGATGATGACAACAAGGTATACACTTGGTATATAGAAATTTGTACGAAACCGAACCTAACTATAAGATTAATCCAAGTGTCGGAATACAATACACCTTGTATGATTCTCTATGGAAAAAGAAGTCGAGACAATACAACAACAAGACGATTACTTGACCGATTTAACTAAGGGATCAATATCAAGTGCCTGGTTAACGTACAAGTGTAAATTACTTTATTATAACTAAACAATAATTATAATGCGGAAGTAAAGAAAATGACACAACAAGATTTTGTTAACGAGGAAATCGCAAATGGAGAAAACCCCCGAGACTTAGTCTAGTTTTGAACACTTTCAGAATTAAGCCGCTATACAAAGACACTACCAACTTCGTATAGTTGAAACCAAGTAAACTACCCCTAGTTACCTAGTTTCCTCAGTATCCCTACGCCTACAACCAACCTGGCCAACGCACGTGAATCCTAAGATATAGTCCACTATCTTAAGTTACTTCAGCCTCTCTGAAGACTTTAAGCACTCAACACAGTAAAGGACTAATATGTTTGGTAACCACTCTCATATCTCAGGAAATCAATCAAACATAATTGTATTGAGTGTGTTAAAGGCTTTTCTGTTTATCAATTAAACTCCTTTGTTGGGTTAGATCAATCAAGATCTAGATTACCGAAATAACCGGATCTAGATTACCAAAATAATCATATCTAGATTTGCAATCAGACTAAATAGATCTTAAATAGAAACTATAAAGTAATTATGATCTAAATACGACTAGCAATAAAAAGTCTATCAAAAGATAAACTAAATCTAGTCGGATGCCATCCAATCACGTTTGTGCATGAAGCAATTCACAAAGATACTAACCAATAATAAAAAAAAATCTTGTCTTCAAATCTTCAATAGTCTTTTGTACCTGCATAATGACAAACTTGATTCCTGACTTATGATCGATTATGCACAGAACGGAGTCTATTAACAATGGATGATCACAAGTCAACGTTAATCCCTTGATCTAGTTTGAGTGATCTTAAGAAAAGGATCTCAAGAATAATAAAACTAGGTGTAATCAAGAGTTAACAACCGTTAGTCAATCGAATCAATAATTGAAAACTAAAATAACAATGTAATTCTAGTTTCCCACCAATGGTACTAGTATACGCTTCTTGATCCCAAAGAAGTCTTTAAACTAGCGGACGTAAGATATTTCGCCTAATTAGGTTACTCTCCTCTCCAAGATAGTATTACGAGAATACTATTAGTCGGGTACACCAGAAACAACAAAGATGAAGTTTTCCTGGCTCAGGATAAGTTTGTAAGAACTTCACTATTTATAGACTAATATAGTTTGGGCACCAAGACATTTCCATAATCGAAAATATTCTTAAGATATGCAATAAAGCACATAAATTCTGTTTTGTCTAATTCCAACCAATATGCAACTGTATAACCAAAATCTTCATGGACAACTCAATATTAGCTAGCACTTAACTAATATATCTTTCCAGAGATATGTTTTGATTGCTGGTAAAACAAAACATATTAATTTCAAAAATCTCAAAAAGATTCTCTACTATTTCGGTTTGGGATCTCACCTTGAGTATCAAGGAATATCTTTGAACAATTAAAAAATAAGATTCCAGTCTAGGTTCAAATTACTCATTATGTCGACATCTTGAACTTTCTTATTTTGCGAACCCAATTCCCAAATCACACAAACCCTAAAGTGTACGTGACTTAGAGAAATTTGTTTTGCATATTGGGACCGGTTCTACCATGACTCCTAGAACAAGTTACGACCGTCTCTATCTTGACTCCCAATATAGGTAGGGATCGGTTCTACCTTGACTCCCAACATAAGATGGATCGGTTTTATATTGATTCCCTATATAGGTTAGGATCGGTCCAACCTTAAGATCTTCAATAAAAACCGAACCATAGTAATTAAACATAGTTTTCTAGGTATGAAATCAAACCCATATTCACTACACAATCTATTAATGAGTTACAAAGATTATGTTGATGTCGCAATTACGAAGTTCAAAAGATAAGCATTATACTTTGTAATTCAATATACCAATATAAAGCACTTATCACTATTGATAGATTGTTCCTTGACACTTTGATCACAATATGATGATCAAGTCTAATATACTAGTGTTTCATGTATATAACTTCGCATGTTATATTTTTCAATTAGAAATGACTTGAAAGTTTACGATATATAAATGGAAACAAGTTATGTATTACTAACCTCAAGTGGAAGGATTATGTCATCGTTGATGTCGATATGTCTTCGAAATCTTCAGGCTTCAGTGTAATACTTGTATGTCTCAAGATTTCTAGACTTCCTAGTCTAACCTAATAAAGTTGACTCTAGTAATCTAATCAAGCGACTTATGAGTTTTGATAATAAAATATGACAACCAACCTTGACATACCAACTCTTGGTGGGTTTAACCGAGCAATGATCTAACAAATAAAAATCATTTTTCTCATACGACTAATCACTGCTTTTATTATGGAAAAAAAAAGGCATGAAACAAGATATTCATGTAAACATTCAACAAAGTTCTTTCATAATTGTCACAATTATAGAAAGGAAATAACTTCGTAAACACGAAGACGAAGACAAGATTTGATGCTCCCAGTTGGAGAAAGAATAACTTGTGTAAGAATAGTTCTTCCAGTTTTCTCCTAGGAAAGTTTTGTAAAAATATTGGGAAAGAAAAACACAATGTTCCTAAACCCACTTAAAAGTGGCTACCCAAGAATATCTATAAAACAAATAAGTGTTAAGAGGAAGGATCTCTCAGAAAATAGCACATGGTAAACATATTAAAAAACTAGTTAAAAGTTCCAAGGAAGTTATAAAATACTTAGAGCTATTAAGTGACTTTGTTTCAACCAGCTGTGGTAAACTAAGCAATATTCACCCCATCAAAATTTGATTGTGTTGAAAGTGCATCATCACCAAGAATGCTTGAGTAACAAAGTGATGAGAATGCACGAGAAATAGAGCACTTATTATGTTGGGTGAAATGTTGAGTATCTGGTGAAGCCATAGGATTCATAATGTGATTCCTTAAAAAGGTATGCTGAGTGATTTAGTGGGAAAGTTAATTGTAAAATACCCAATTATTAAGGAAAGACAATAAAAGTTCATCTCAATTTTATTGAGCTTTCTTGTTCCAAAGAGATGTATCCTCATTCAGTAGGTTACGTGACCTTTTTCTTGAATGGTTTTATGATTCAAATATCCCAATATAGTTGCCATTATTGTCTTCTATGCACCTTAAAATAAAAAGGAAGTTAAAATCCGAATCAAGGTGCAACCACATCGCTAGTAGTGATTCCAAAATTTAGTGACTTGATATGGGTATCAACACTTCTATGCTCTTTGTAGAGTTCTCCTTCTCCATATGACTTTTATTCAAGACGTAATATGATCCATGAGAATAGCATAACAAGCTAAGAAGGATATGCGCTTAGATGAATCTATCTAATTATAATGTCGATATTCAAACTTAAGTTATATGATTTCTCGGTAAAACTATCAAAACATGATAATCATACAGGTATTTTGGGGAACATCGTTCAACTAATTAGTTCTGCATGAACACTTTTCATTTCCAAAAACTTCTATGTGATTGAAGTAATAATATATTAAAGGTGAAGTGCTTTTAATAGAAAAAACCATGCGGCTAATGATCCATGTACCTTGAGTATTATTCATGTTTATCTAACTTGATTTGTGTTTAAGTTCTTAAATTTACATGTTAGAAGAAACGAACAAAGCCGATGGCTTTTGTATATAATTAAATATAAATAAATAAATTTCTAGTTCAAGCTTGTACTTGATTAATCTCGGTATATAATTTCAAGCAATGAATAGTCATAGGTTTATTGTTTTTGAGGTTGAGGTTGAGAGCAATTTATTGTTCAAAAAATATATGACTGCGAATTTATAACCTAAAACATTAAGTTATTCACAAACCAATTTAAGGGTTTGGAAACTATGAAAAAAAATGATGTTCTTGAACTATAAAGTGCACAAGAGATCACGAACCAATTTATGGGTTTGCGAACTATGCAATTTCAAGGTGTTACTGTACACTTTGCAAATTGACTCTTGTGTTCACGAACTAACTTAAGGGTTCGCGAACTATGCACTTTTGGGTATGTTTCTGGGAATTTTTTAAAATTACTCTTGTACATGAACTAATTTGTGGATTTGCATACTACGCGCTTTAGATTATGTTTCTGAACATTTTTTAAATATCTTGTCCACGAACTGATTTACGGGTTCACGAATTAGCATGTTTAAGTGTTATTGAACTCCAAAATTTCTTGACCATTTCTTCTTTATATGTCAAGAAAATCTTTTCACATACTTTTGGTTGTCATTCTTGGTGTAAATTTGTGTGGAAAAGGTTAGTTCTTCCTTATAAGAGTAAATCAAATTCGATAAATTATAAGACAAGATATCTCTAGAGTATTTCTAGTTGATCTTGTGAGGTAAAATCAATTATGTTATGGAACATGTAAACTCTAATTGTTGAAAAGTATGTTGTAAGGAAATTGGCGTTCAACTAGAAGATTTTTAAGAGCAACTTCTAAAGATAACTGATGTTCTGCTAGGAGTTTTACAGGTATGAGAATACAACTGAATCAGGGTAATTTTGTGGGAATACTTTGTCTCTATTACATCTAGTCCGAAGTATGATAGTATGCAAGAGGTATAACAAATTAAATTAGTGTGTTTTGAGTTTGGATTAGGTCCCGACCTTTGTTAACGAGGAAACCACAAATGCAGAAAACCCCCAGGACCTAGTCCAGTTTTGGATACTCTCACAATTAAGCCGCTATACAAAGACTACTACCAACTTTGTATAGTTGAGACCAAGTAAATTGCCCCTAATTACCTAGTTTCCTCAGTATCCCTGGGAGGTTGCACCTACAACCAATCTGCCTAACACACGTTATTCCTAAGATAGATTCCACTATTTTAAGTTGCTTTAGCCGATATGAAGATTTCAAGCACTCAACTCATTTGGATCGTCTTCAGAAATAGTATAAAAAGGAAAGGGTACCAAGTAAACCATAATAGACACATTTTTGTATCTAGTTTGATCTGAATTCTATATGTTGTTATTGCTCATTTTTGTACTTATTATGATATTTTATGTATTTATAGGTGTTTCTGGAAAAATTGACTCGTGGTATTTGCTCCGCCGGGAAGAAGTACTAATCGCACCCCAGACATGTGTCAAAGGCACCCAATAAAAGTGTTAAAGACACCCCCATAAAATTACTAAAGGCACCCAAATAATTGATAACGGCACCCCTGAAATTTACTAAGGGAACTCTCTCCGTGGATAAAGGGCACCCATCTTCACCGTTTGAACCTGAAATTTTTGCGGGAAGATTTTCAGTCACCTGCGTATTTTGCTGAGAAGAATTAAAAAGAGTTTTAGTCGGATTTGATCATTAGATTGACTTGGGATTTGTTGGTTACATCCAAACAGGTTTGGTAACTGCATTGGTTTCGAAAATCAAGGGATATATTCATCGATTGGACAAAACAGAGAGAAATGAGTTTCTTGGGATTTTGCGGTTAACTTTGGAAGTTACATGCAGATTTATTTTCTTGGATTTCATATCTACCAAGTTTGCAGAGTTTTGATTTATTCAAGGAAGACGTATGAGAAATAATATAAGGAGAAATTAAGAATTCATGTTACCTTGGCAGCGAAGAAAAGAATGAGAAAAACAAGGTATTCTCGTGATATTTGTTCACCTATTGCATATATAAAGGATGGGGGAGTCATAGAAGGAAATCGAGAGTTTGGGGTCCTAACATAGAGAATTGGAAGGCTGCAGAGAAGATCAGGGAGCTACAGAGTCGTTTCTGCACCAGCAAAAACTCAAGAACATTTGACTAAGCAAGTCAGTCGCAAAGTGCAGAGGAGAGTAGCAGAAACTGTTGTTTACGATCTTAGTTGCAAAAGACTTTCAACGACTGGAGTTTATCTTTTTCAACTGTTTCTTTGTAACAACGAATTTATAACGGCGACATAGCGTTGCAAATTCATTGTTTGCTGAAGTAAATAAGAACTAGTCGTTTCCTTTTCTTAGTTTCGAAAGCATTAGGCTACCAGCATATTTCATGTTGTTGGCTTATGTTTGTTTCTAAAGAATTTGGAAACTAATAAAAATAATAGTTGCGAACAACATGTCGCCAAAGTATATAGGAACTACTAGTTGCCTTTGACTAGTTCCTAAAGCATTTGGAAACTAATTTTTTGGGGAAGTTGCGAGATTTTAGTGGCCTTTGTTAGGATTTTTTCTAGTGAGAGTCCATATTTGAGCTACAATTGTCTAGAATTATTATATGAATCGCATGAATGAGTTTTATGGTGGAATCATGAGTCCCAGTCTCTCGTAATATTGTTATCATATTTGTTTATTTGCTTATTAGAGCAAGGGCTATGGGGGTTGAGAGTCTCTTTCGAAATGAAAGACTTGATCAAATTTGGTTCCACTATGGGTAGAGGGAAACTCCCTTTCACCCCAAACTCAATCACCTTCTCTTTCAGTTGAAGGAGTGAGTAAAAGTCTCTAATACACGACAAACGGTTTGCCTTATGAAGCTAAAATAAAAAAAACGACAAACAGTTTTCCGTATGAAAATAAAATGGCAAAAAAACGGCAAACAGTCTGCCTTATGTAACTAAAATGAGGGAAAAAAACGGCAAACAATTTGCCTTATGAAACTAAAATGAAAAACAAAAGGCAAATAGTTTGCCTTATCTCAAGGTGGATTCTACACTCTTTCAGCTAGACTGTCTTTCATTTTGAAAGGGATAGACTGTTTTAGAGTCTATCCCATAGTCCTTGCTCTTGGAATTTAAGTCTAAAATCAATATTCACAAGTCTGAGTTGAACGAATCTTTTTACCACTTTACAGCAACAATAAAAAATCATATCAATTTTTTGCGCCGCTGTCGGGGACTTGTTTTTAAGTTTAGGGTTTTAGATTTATTTTAGGTTTTGTTTTAGTTTTTTTTCTTCTTTTGTTCTAATTTATGTTTTTTGGTATTGTCTATTGTTACCGGTTATCAAAAAGGAGTAGGAGATTAAAGACTTGGAGTCAAAGAGAAGCGAAAAGAACGAAATAAAGGAAGAAAAATTTATTTTAGTTTTAGTTTTTAATTTTTAAGGTTTTATTTATTTTTGTAATTTTTAGAAAACTTTGTTATTATTTTTTGTTATTATGTTTTTTTATTTTTGGACATTCTTTTTGAACTTTATTTTTGGGACTTTTGGACATTATTATTTTTAAAACCCTAAGGAAGGGTTAATTTAAATAAAACTGCTACAGGGAAGGACGACAGTTACGATGCTGTCTCGGCCCCTCGGTGGCCTGAGTCGGCTACAACCAATTCGTCGACCGTCTGGTACATGAGGTAAGACTCTAACCACCCACGAATCCCTTGTCAGTGGGTTTACTGGATGCCTTTGTTTTCATATATGTTGAGGCTCTGAATACATATTTTTAATTTCTAGTAAAGGGCAAGGCCTGGCCATACAAGATAAAGGTGCGTATTTCATCACCGTTTTCTTTTTGCCCGCCTTAGGAAAATGTTCCCAACACGAACCTGAGTTTAAAATATTGACTAGAACGAGACTGATAAGGTAACGAGCTTATAGAAAAGTTGTTCAAAAGAACTGTATTGGGTATATTATTAGCCTAACTCAAAGTTCAGGATGATTACAGTAAGTTGAAGTGCGCCACCTTGTAACCCGAGGAAACGTTGCTACAGAGGTAGGGGTATTCAAGTTCATTTGAGATTCTCCTGCTTCTCTTTGACTTACTTTAATTCAGATCATTCTGAGAGGTTTGCTAAAACTATACCTAGTTTCCTTCGGAAGATTAGAAGCTGGTCTAGGAACAATCTAAGTGGAGCCATCATGCTTTTTTTCTGCTAGAATCAGTAGGTTTGTTTGGTCGAGTCAGCCTTGTTTGTGCTTGTGTAAAATTTCCTTACAGTTAGGATGTTGAACTGGTATTACAATATCCAATACAATAAATACCCAATTGAGTTTCAAAATGGACTTTATTAATATTATTATGACCATAGTGTGGATAGTGGTTGGGAACACCACACCTCCAACTTTTTTGTTCGGAAACCTGTATGGAAAAAACCTAATAAAATTGCAAGTAGACCAAATTAATGATCCTTGACAATATGTATGTATAGTTTATATCTCTATCTCTTCTCAATCAGAACTTATAGACTATGGAGTCCGTGAACCTAGTCGTTAAGAAGAGTACTTGGACGATCTCAAAAATCAATATCCAATATAAGTCTAGTCATATCGAAATAATCAAATCGGAATTTTGCCAAGTAATAAACTTGTTATCTATCATTCAAGATACGAATTCTACAAGAAACAAGTCTCGCAATCGATCATAATTATAAGGGCATATCTACTTAGATTGAATACGTACTACTTATGTAAATCCTATTATAAAGATAAACAATATAATGCAGAAAGGGAAAAACACAAGACACTAGAAGTTTTGTTAACGAGGAAACCGCAACAGCAGAAAAACCTGGGACCTCGTCCAGATTTGAACATCAAACTGTATTAAGCCGCTACAGATACTAGCCTACTATCAGATTTCAGACTGAAATGTAGTTGGACAGAATCCACCCTCCAAGTGATTCAGTTACAGTCGCGCTCTTTACTTCTCTTGAACCTCGCAAGGCTCTACGCAATTAATTCCCTTAGCTGACGTCCTTTACAGCCTAAGAGTTGCTTCAACCTCAGTGAAGACTTTTGATACCAATCTACCTCTGACAGATAAGCATATTTGATTTCCCTTTAGATCAAAGATTAAGGCTTGGAAATCTATTTGCAATAGACAAAGCTAGCAAACCTCATAAATCCAGAACTCTTACACTCACTTAGATGAGAAGCCTAGATTTTTCTCTGGCAACGTTTTTTCTTCAACAGCAGCAGTAGGAGAGTTTCTTTCGACGTAGAAAATGAAGAAATGGAAACTGAAAAGTATAATCATATTTGGATGATGGGTATTTTTGTCGTCTAAAAAATTCATTTTAAACTGAATGGTCCATGAAAGGACTGTGACTCGTTTCATATTGTGTAAGTTTGGATCTCCTAATAGGCTTTGGAGGCAGGACTAGAAAGTATAAAGCTCAATAAAAATGGGATTAAACGTTAATTCCTACGATTTGAATGCTCATTTCAATTTTAAACGTAGTTTATAGGTCTGTGTAGGGGTGAGCATTTTACCCGTAATCCGCGGATCTAACCGGGACCAACCGTATTTTTGCGGACGGATGCCCGGACCATTCGCTAATGGGTTGGACGCGTATGAGATATTTGAAATCCAACGGATTACGGATTGGACCCGGATGCAACCCTGAAAATCCGTTGGACATCCATATCCGTTAGATTAAGGGCATTTATATAGTTTCTAGAAAATATATAGATAATTTCTGAATTTTAAGGTGTTTGCTTGGAGTGCTGTCCATGGCACTTCTATATTTATATACATATATAAAATATGTAGGTTATATAAGAAGTCATCTATATTGGCTTTATTTTTTCATTATAAATTTTAACTAACACAAATCCATTGGATTATCCACACCCAATCCGTTCATCCGTGCATCCATTGGATGCAAATCTGTTGGATGTTGGATTGGATGCGGATGCGGATGCCAAATTTGAAATCCGTAGTGGATTAGATTGGATGCGGATGAGGTAAAAATCGGTCCATACCGGTCGATGCTCACCCCAAGGTCTGTGTGCTACATGGGATTTGATTCAATGTGCGTTTGGATGAAACCATAGAGCGGAGTATTAATGTTCATTTCCCCACTAATAAAAGACGTTGTTTAGAATTGTGCATATCCCAAACACTACTGCACGTCCTATCGTCAGGCACAGATTAAATCTGGCATAATAATTTGGCTTTTAACTTTTCTAGCTTATAACAAGAGTACAAGACTCGTTGTGTTTGAATCTTTTTTCTGACTTATAAAATTGGTCTCCATTATGGATATGCTTATCATCATGAAATAAAAGAAAAATAACTTTTCTTTTTAGTACGGAGAGAGTATTACACGAAAACCATACATGTGAATATAAATATCCAGTCTGGTGCATAGTGAGGGAAGACCTAATTTAAGACCCTTCATTTTCTTCTCTTCTTCTTCCTGGTGCAGTATCTCAGTAGTGGGAGGACCATGATCACTTATTATTTGGCTTTAGTGTACGTATTACTCTTGATAACGACATCCATTTTTGGGACAATCATTCTAGTGCAATCTCTTCTGCCTTTTATGAGCTAACTACATGAATCATGTCCCTCGTTATCCCAAGCTAGACCCCGCGCTCTTTTGGGCAAGTGTTAAAACCCTGTTCGTGGTTGCTAGGAATAATGGACAAACATGGAAACACTAGAACCTAGATTTGGAGCTTTCCCCTAAACACCAGAACACCATAATTCTTCCCGAACAGTTTGTTCTATCATACCGATACTAACTCTCTGAATGCACTTGGCTCTCCCTGAGAAAGAGACGAAATACCTAAACACAACGTTTTAGCACTCTTCTAGATTGGATTACGTACTACGTACCTATATTTCTATCCTTATATATAGAGAGAGAGTATACAAACTTGATCATCAAGTATTAGTCTCCTTTTATAAATAAGAAATATTATTCTAATTGGATTAGGAATTCCGTCTTCATGCGGAAGCGGATTAAAAATTGAACACTCACTCTTTCTTTATATAGATCAGGCTTACCTAAAAGCTAGTTACTTCAAAAAGATTGAGCTCCAGCCGTAGGATGGGATTATACGTATTTAGTAATATATAATACTTTCTAGTTGATGAATTCACATTGAAGAAATCCAAAATCAACTTACAAATGTGGTACTTTTTCGTAGCTATTTTATGTATAATTACTTGCAATTAAGCTAACTAATAGCATGTATAACAATGGTTTAAATCAGTGGAAATTCAGTCTTATTGGGAGGTTGGATTTAAGCAAGATAAAGCTTGAAGAAGTTGGAGATCAATTGTTCTATCAATGGAAGGCTGAAGGTGAAGTCAAGCTCATTCCAATTGGAAAAGGGTTCTTTGTTATTAAGTTAGATAAGATAATGAAAATGACAAGATTAAAATTTGGTCAGAAAACTCGTGGAAAGTGGATGATCAGATACTGCAAGTAAGGGATTGGAAGCTGAGATTCAATCCGGAAAATCAGAGAACTTCTTTAGCTAAAGTTTGGATCAATTTTCCGGGGCTTAGCTTGGAGTATTGGACATAAGAAAATTTGTCAGCAGTGGCCAAAGCTTTTGGCAACCTATTCAGGTAGATAAAAACATTTTATCTATGGATTTTGGTTTCTTTGCTAGTGTATTGGTTGAAGTAGACTTTGCAAATAAGATTCCAGACCGTGTTTGGGTTGAAAATGGTGATGGTGATAGCGAAGAAGGATTCTGGCAATGTGCAAAGATCCCAAGGTCCCTAAGTTTTGTTCTCATTGCAAAATTGTGGGACACATGGTTTCTGAATGCAGATCGAATAACAACGATGTTAATAACAAGATTGAAGATACTCATGTTTCTCATGAGATCATTAAAAACAAGAAAAAGAGGACTAAGAGAAACAAAGAAACCTTGTCTCTCGAGGAGATTCAAGAAGGTATCACTGTGAATGTTGATACAAGTGTTCAGCCAGTTTTGCAAGGGGAAAATTCATCATCTTCTGATCCGTCGATTCCTCCTGGATTCGAAACTCATAACAGATTTGAAGGGTTTGAAGAAGAACAAGAGGTCGTTTCCGCTCCTCGAGTTGTGGAAGTCGCAGAGATTTACATCACCAAACCAGCGGTGTCTGAGCCAACCCCGGGAGCCAACACCAATGTGAGCATAAAGTCAAAAGTGACGGGTCTATTCCCCAATGGGACTTTAATTACAAAAAGGAAAAGCTCTTCTAAAAAAATTTACTAATCCTTGTACGATTTCAACAGGTAATCTCATGGACTTTGGTTCTATAATGGGATTAAGCTTCCCCTCTTCGAAGTTAAATCGTCGAGAAATGTTTAGTGATGTTTCAAAAAATCACAAGGATTTAACCTTTGAGGAGGTTGATGAAATTCCTTCTTAAATGTAGCTAGCGTACTCTTTTTAGTTTGCAAGTTACAATTTTCATCTTTTTTCTAAGGTATGCTAAACGACCATCTCTTCTGATGCTCTTTTGTGTACCTGGAAAAAAAAAAATTAGTTTTGCTTTTGTGTTTTTGCTTTGGTTAGGGCTGTTATGCCCTCTTTAAGTTGTATTCGTTCGCGCACAGCTTGTGTGCATCTTAATACAATTCTTTTTGAACGATTTAAAAAAAAAAAGGAGAATTTTCTTATTTAGAGCCCATTTAGTAATTCGAGTAGAATTTCTAAAAAAAATAGTGTATAAGTGATCACTTTTATTTTCTACAGATCACAATGACTAGGTAGTAATTGATGAAAACTTAAGTATATAACTGATAGCTTTTTCCGAAGAATCCTGAGAGTGACCAACTGAAAATTGGTGTGGCGGTTCTACTTTCTGTGGCGGTTCTACTTTCACTGAAATAGCATATGTTCGTGAATAGAAAACTAAAGAAAAATGGGTGAAATGGACAAGAATACCAAAAAGTTGGATGTAGAGGACAAGTAAAAGTTATGATTTGGGTGAAATAGACGGTAGCAACTGATTGGTGTCAAAAGCATCTTGGTGCCAGTATAAGGGTATTACTACTTGCAAATGATAGAGAGAACAAGAAAAAGGAAATTGCATAAGGCATTGCATCACAAACAAGTAATCTTGTTGTTCCTGTTTCTTATGATACTTACTCTCCTATAGAGGTTCCTCATATCATTTTTACCAGAATTTTTCTTGCAAATTTTTATCTATACTCTTTTTTTTATTCGCTATCAATGTTATGGTATTTACGATACTCATTTGTTAACAACACCTTGGTTTCAGTTGAAGAATTTTTCAGATCACTAGCTTCGAGTCAACGCGCGCTATAATCCTTTTGAGGCTTATGTTAGGAGTGAGAACATTGGTAATGAGAGGCAGAAGTAACATGAATTGGGCTTTTGATGGTGATATAGTGGGAGTGGAACTCTTTCCTAAAGAACAATCGCCTGACGAGAAATCTTCGTCTATATTAGAATATGGTATGAAGCAGTTTTGTTGTGATCGTTTACTCCATTTCGTATTTAGTTATATCTATATATAGAATCGTATATATGGATTTTATGTACTTTTAACCTGATGGACAGTGATTACAAATAATCTAATTAACAACATCTCCACTATTGTTTTTTAGTTATACAAATCTTGTTAGCATCTTATAGTGAGGGGCGTCTTTCCTTGGCAACTCACAGTTCATGTACGCCAATTCCTTCATAACATGCACATATCAGTCACCAGAAACGGAGTTTTTCAATATGAAGTGAAGGATTCATATCAAGAGGATAGACACAGAAATACTAAAGTTAGCTATGTGTAACTCAAAACCCAGCCATAAGTATCTACGGTTAACTATATGAATTTGAAACAAACAATAAGTAAATTACGGTTGGCAACTTACCAGTAAAAAACCAACCATAACTTTGACTTTAACAATGTAAAATAATAAAAGATATTTTTACGGTTACTTAAAAAGAAAATCCGACCGTATCAAAATCACGGTTGGCATATTTTAAATCAAACCCAACCTTAACTACTTTTTAAAAAACTTGAATTGTTGTTACTCATGAATATTTACGATTAGCTTTTCTGAGAGTCGATCCCAACTGTAAAAAATTTACGGTTAAAAACCTAACCATAGTTACACATGCATTTATTTATTTTGAATTTACAGTTAGGAAATTGAACATGCCTAACCTAACTGGTTCTGCAAACCTAATTTTTCTTCATATACCAATAAATAAAACCATTTCAAATACAAAACAAAGAAAATTAAAATAGATGTGTTTGTGTCGAATCAAACATCAAAAAACCATTGGATGCGGTTGAGGAATTTGAAATTGTGCACCGGTTTCATCTTGTTTCTTGATTGGGTTGTTGATTAACAATTTTTCATTGGGTTGTTCTCGATTACCATCATCGCTATTGATTAGGAGAAGAGATGAAAGAAAAACTGATTTTAATTTTAGTATTTTTTATACTGATTAGGTTAGTTTTTCATTAATTAAGTTTAAATAGATGAAAGTGCAATTTAGACTTTTGAAATGCTTTAAGGATACCTCATAACCAATTAACAAGACATTAGGATCATGGGATAAGCCTCTCTATTGGATTCAACACCACCTATATTAGGTTTCAAGTTTCAACGATGACCTGAATTTATTTTTTTGGAATATGCCTATGAGAGCTTCTACCAAATACTAGCCATGCAAGTCAAAACACATCGACTAATCAGTTGTCTTCGTCATAAATGACACTTCATACACAATCAGATCAACCAAAGCAGATAGCCAAGACATCTAACAGTAAAATTCGGCTTTGGACTTTAACAATGGATTCTCTTTTAACAGTTTCGAAATCAAAACTATAATTTTTTAGTTCTGTGTACCTATGTGATTAATTTTCTCAGTAAAGTATATCACAATATTTGTGTCATTCATGAAACTCAAAGATATATTTCCATTCTTTGACAGTTGCATACACATCCTATTTAAAGAAAAGTGATTTGCTGAAAGAAACTGAAAGAGAGAACAAGGGTGGAGAAATTAGAAGGAAAAAAAAATCCATATTTGGTCTTTCAACTCTAAACTCGAACTTGTTAAGGCAGTGATGCAGTTTTTTAATTATTCTCAAAAAATTATTATTATTCTCTTACCAGTTTATTAATTATCTTGCAGTTGATGCAGTGAGTAAATCAGCAGTGATAGTGGTGTATTTAGTTTTGTGTTTTGATTTATTCTTTGTCATTCATCGCATAAGTTGTAGGGTTTCTTTTCCCAATGATACTTAACCCAAGCTTCGCCTTCATATGTTGTTTTTAGCCAAGCCCCTCTCTTAAGTGGGGATGTTAAATCCATTTCTGATCCTAGCCTTCACCATTCTGCCAATCCTTGGATGTGCATTAGGGGGATCAATTTCAATTCTTTTTGAAAAGACGAGGGTACCCAAATACACCACAATCTTTAAAATATCCACCTGTAAGCCCTCTTACCGAAAGTGATTGTCTATGGACTAAGTCGAGACAATACGACAGATCGGTATTCACACTTTGTGTGATTGTCTATGGATACGAGATCGAGACAATATAACAATCAAAGTGTGATTACTTGATAATAGGTTCAGACTTGACCAAACTCTATAGGATCACTATCACGTAATACAGAGTTAACGTTTGTGTATTTTACTTCTAATTATAATAAAAAATTATAATTGCGGAAATAGAAAAGTAAAAGACACAGCAAGATTTTGTTAACGAGGAAACTGCAAATGCAGAAAAACCCCGGGACCAAGTCCAGAATTGAATACTCTTAGAATTAAGCCGCTATACAAAATCTAAACTAACTTCGTATAGTTGAGACCAAGAAACTAAACCTAGTTCACTTAGTTTCCTCAGTATCCATGCGTATAATCCTTTGCCTGGTTGGTACAATTCCTTTGGATCATATTCAAAACAGTAAAGGAACAACAAATCTGTTTGGTAACAACTCTATTGATTCTTTCCAGATAAAGATATCTCAAGTCATATGCAAAGGATCTTCCGTTTAAACTAATAAAATCCTTTTCCTGTCAATCAAATCTTTATTACATAAGTAATAAGATTCGGATTTGTAATATTTACAATCTTGGAATCGATTATACCACACTTCCAAACAAGTTTAGAATTGGTTCATCTGTATTCCAAGACAACTATGTGATTGATCAAATATCAAATCACAATCATGGGTTCAATCCGTTCTACAAATCACTAGCATCGGTTATACCTTAATATGGATTACTTGTGATCGAACACACAAGTTACCAGGACCGGTTACATCAGTTACCAGGATCAGTTACATCAATTACCAGGACCGGTTACCATGTACTCATGGTATTGCTTGTGATCGGTTACACAACTACTAGGATCGGTTACACCAATTACCAGGATCGGTTACACCAATTACTAGGACCGGTTACACCAATTACAAGGATCGATTACACAACTTTTTTGTGATCGGTCACACTAATTACTAGGATCGGTCACACCAATTACAAATATCGATCATACCATCTCAGGTGATTACTTAGGATCGGTTACACTAATTAATAAAAACTAGTCATACCAAATCATAAGTCAGGCATTGTGATTAGTTATACCAAGATACATAACAAGTTATGATCGGTTCTACTAACTCACACATATTGGTAATCCAAAGATATGCAATGAATAACAATACCAATATGCCTAGCGATTTCCCTTTCGATTCATAAAACAAGTTCATGAATGTACTTCCTTTAAACAAATGTAAACATTGTTTCCTAGGATGAAATCTTCACCTTTACCCATACACATAATCACAATAGTATCCATACGATTATGTCGATGTCATATCTACGAAGTTCAAATGATAAGCGTTATACTTTGTAGTCTAATTCCTTAATACTATGATCATATGATCATGTCTCACTACTAGAGTAAAATATTCATTCACAGCTTCGCAGTTATGTTTTCAATATAGCATGACTTGAAAGATACGTTGGGAATGAAACCGTTTAAGTCAATATTACTAACCTCAAGAGGAAGGATGATGTCGTCGTTGTAGCTCGTTACTTCTTCACATTCTTCAGGTCTTCGAGTAATACTTGTATGTCTCATATTCCTAGAATTTCTAGTCTAATCTATATGAAGTTGTCTCTAGTACATAATCAAGCGACTCTTAGATGAGTTTTGATTTACTAAAATATGACAACCAAACTTGGCATACCAATGCTTGGTGGATTCAACCGAGCTATGCTCTAACACTTTCCCTTCTTAGGTCTTGAATAATCTCATCTATCATAGACACGTTTAGGTGCTCTAATTGAAAGTTTCTGAACTTTATCGTCCAATTTTGATGAAGAAATTTAGCATCTGCCAACGGTATCCTTGGATTGTAAATATCAACAGCAAGCAAGTAACCTTTTACAGTCCATGGGGACTTGTTGATGATATACTCTTGATATTTGGTGGTGCTGAACTTGAAGACGAAGAGATTAGGACCCATAACTTTTGTTTCCATGTTTTTGTTTTTCTTCCAAATTGCATTGATCTCATTTAATACTTCTCGGACTTCCAAAACCTCCGGGCAAAAGATCTTACCAAGCACGATGTTGGACCACTCATCAGCAGCATTGTTAATAACTTGAGCAGATCCAAGTGTTCTTCTTTAAGGTGTGACCGCCCAAATATTTGTATGTTGCATTTGTGAAGTAATGCTAGAGTCTTGAAGTTGAGTATTAGTCGCCATAATAGGACAATGAAAGTTGCACAGGAAGATACGATTGGTTTTGGGAATGAATATTTCTTTAGTTGTTTTTTTTATGTGAAAGAAACGAAATGAATAGGTTATTTATAAAAAAAGATGACCTTGTCGTAGATTTCTAATTTACCATGCATGGAGGTATTTTCTTACCAGAAATAGGAAAAGGAATTATGATATTGATGGCTTTTAGGATGATTTTTTTTATGAACGGCAGTCAACCTATATGGAAGTTTCTTTTGGCTAAAATTACGCCAATAATTATTGATGCTGAAAATACGCCATGAAATGCAGAAATGGCAGTAACCGTTTGGTTGCTGATGGGATATGGGACTTTCCATATTCTGAATCTTTGAAGGAGTAACTGAATACCGATGATTGAACTTGAATGATGATGAGAAATTTCCATCCATATTGTGATCAAATTGGTAAAAGATAACTTTAAGCAACCTATATGGAACCAACTTGGAGGTGATGGAGAGCACAACTGCTGGAAAGAGCGCAACTTCCGGAGGATGCACCACTGCTAGCATTGAATCAAAAACAATTGTTGCCGAAAAACCACCACTGGAATAAACACAACTGCTTAAACTTACGACTGATTAAGAGACATGGATGTTGTAACAAAGAGATTAGTTATCCATAAGACATAAAAATATAAAAAGTTAGAAAAGAAAGAAAAGATTTAGAGATAAAGAGAAAAATATAAAAAGTTCATCTTCAGAGTGAATGAGCAACCAAGAAGTTTTAGCCAAAAGGGCTTCATTGGTAAATTTAAGACTCCTAAAACCTAGCACACCTCTCATTTTACGTGTACAAACTTTATCCCATTTTTTGGGATAAGAACCTCCACTTTATCCTTTCCTCCACCAGAAATCTCTTTGACTTTGCTCCATTTTGTGAATGAGATTATCTGGTAGAAGGAAAGAATTCATGTGATAGATGGGGGAAGAATTCAAGACATTGTTAACCATGACAGACCTACATGATTGGGACAACTGCTTAACCTTCCACTTAGTGACCCCATTAGCATAATGATCAGCAAGAAAAAAGAAAGTTTCGGTTTTTGATCTCTTCATGAAAAAAAGGAATGCCCAGATGTTTATCATTAGGATCAATTTTCTTAACATTACGAGATCTAATGAGGGAAACACAATGATCCGGATGAACATTCTTACTAAAGAAGCATCCATATTTTTGAAAATTTATCACTTGACCAGAAATGAGACTAAAATCCTTAATGAGAGACATTAAGTTATTAGCCCCATCATGGGTGGCTTTAGTGAATAAAAGACAATCATCAGCAAAGAGGAGATGAGAAATACTTGGGGACTCTTTGCTGACTTTAAAACCATAAATAAGATTACATTTTTCAGCATGATTCAGATAACAAGAAAAAGCCTCCATACATAAAATGAACAAATAAGGAGATAACGGATTACCTTGTCGGAGATATCTACTAGGTTTATAAGAAGAACATGGTGATCCATTAAGTAAAATATAGAGACTAGTGGTGCTAATACATTGGTAAATGATCTCACACCAAAATTCAGAAAATCCAAAACATTTGAGAACATCGATTAAAAAGGACCACTCCACTCTATCGAAAGCTTTCGACATATCTAATTTTAGACCCATACTGCCACATTTGTATTTTTTTATTTTCCTTTTCATAGAATGCACTAACTCTTGGGCAATAATCACATTGTTCTGTATATTCCTATTTGGAACATTCTAGCCTTACTTGAAGCTGCAAAGTGGGTCAAAGCAAGAGGCTACAACAAAGTTTGCTTTAGAAGCGACACCAAAAATGCTATCTCCTTTCTCAATAAAAGTATGGACCAGATTAACTGGTTCAATAACTCCATTTTAGAAAATTGTCTTTCTATTCTAAGTGATTTCAGTTTTGTTAAAACTGAATTTGTTAGTAGAGATTTTAATGGTTGGGCTGATAAAGCAGCCAAATATAGTAGAAGATTCAACGTATCAGGTGAATGGTTGGATAGAATTCCTCCATTTGACCTAAATATGATGTAATATTTCTACATTTCAATATATCTTTATTTCCAAGCAAAAAAATATATGATATAGTCGATCTCCTGACCATTCTTAATTTCATTGTATCCAAATATTTATGTAACCATAATTTTATCCGTCAAGTTATTCAACAAAAATTAAAATCATATAGTGGCGGTAGCAGTGGTGGCGATTGAGACTAGTCTTAATTTATCATCAGTTGATTCAAGTAAAATTGTTGGAAACGGGGAAAGAATCTGTCAATGATGATGAGGAAACAATAAATGAATTTTTAACAACGAGTTTACGATATCAAAGGAACTAGTTTCAATCGGAGGTCTGTACCTTTTTTTTTCTTTTTATTTTCTTCGAAAAACCTTAATTATATTGATATTAACCCGAATCGGACTCGGGATCGGTTACAAGGTTGACTCAGTTCAGAGACCACACAAGTTTTACAGAGTTCTAGTACAAAACAATCATAATCAAAGCACCTAACATAACAGTTACAGAATTTGGTTCCATGAAGATATCTAACCATTTTATGATGATTCCAGATTTTTAGAAGTAACAGTAACAATAGAAGAATAAGTTTAAATGGGTTGGTATGGATTGAAAGTAGCTCATCCAAACCACATAACAACTCTACAATCTGTAGAGATGTTTGGATCCATAGATCACACCATTTCTCAAGGGTTTTTTCACAAAAGTAGTAACTAAGGTAACAAAGATAATCGGCATCGAAAATCTTGGATCGAAATCAGTCTAGATCAGTCTGAAACTTTATTGGAATTGGTCTTCTGGAACAATTTGTTGCTGGTGTCTTTGGAACAATTGACGTTGCTTGTGTCTTTGGAGAAACTTTTTCTGCTAGTGTCTTTGGTGAAGCTCATGTAGTTGTTGTTGCAGATCTATTTGATGTTGATGTTAGCGTCGTAGTCTTGATCATCTTCAACAAAACGAATTACAACCCCACAATACAATAAACTTATCAAAAAACCCTTTAATTGAAGCTTAAACACAACCTAACTGGATTACAAACTTGAACTAACAGTAGTAGATCTAGAGATGAAAAAGAACAACAAAAGCAAACTAAAACTTTGATATAACAGTTGAAGAAGCTAAGATATTGGTTGGGGTAGTCTGCTCCGATCAGCTCCATGGAGCTGATCGGAGCAGGGGGCGGTTTCAGGGTTTGGTAGTTGAAAAAGCGGGGGTCTAACAACCACACCCAATATTTCGCTTAGCAATCTGTATGGACTAACTCCAATATACTTTCAATAGAATCAACTAGACAGTCAGATTCAATCTTAAGAAAAGTATATCCAAGAGTTATATCTCTATTTCTCAATTCAATCTACAATCAAACATATAGGAATTTGCGAGCCCGATTGAATATAAGAAATAACTTGGACGGTATCAAAAACCAATATCCAAGTGTCAATCAATTTAATCAACAACCAAAGGTCGAATTCACAATTGAATTAACTTACGCACAACCTGTGATATTTCAGTTATATAAAAAATATAATGCGGAAAAGAAATAACACAGATACCATAAATTTTGTTAACGAGGAAACCGCAAATGCGGAAAAACCTCGGGACCTAGTCCAGATTTGAACACCACATTGTATTAAGCCGCTACAGACACTAGCCTACTCCAAGTTAACTTTGGACTGGAATGTAGTTGAGCCTTAACCAATTTCACACTGATCAAGGTACAGTTGCATTCCTTACGCAGAACCACGCCGGATTCTGCGCACTTGATTCCCTTAGCTGATCTCACCCACAACTAAGAGTTGCTACGACCTAAAGTCGAAGACTTGATAAACCAATCTGTCTCACATAGAAAAGTATATTGAATAGATAAATCTATCTCCCACAGATATACCTATGAGTTTTGTTCCGTCTTTTGATAAATCAAGGTGAACAGGAACCAATTGATATACCGGACTTATATTCCCGAAGAACAGCCTAGAAATATCAATCACCTCACAATAATCTTAATCGTATGGTAGCGAAACAAGATATTGTGGAATCACAAACGATGAGACGAAGATGTTTATGACTACTTTTTATCTTGCCTATCGGAGATTAAATCTCGAGCAAATCTTAGAGAAGATAGTACTCAGTACGATAGAAAACAGCAAGATCAGAACACGCAACTACAGAGAAAATAGTTGGGTCTGGCTTCACAATCCCAATGAAGTCTTCAAGTCGCTAACCTACAAGGTTTCGTGAAAAATCTAAGGTTAAAGGAGAATCGACTCTAGTCGCAACTAGTATCATACAGGAGGTGTGGGGATTAGGTTTCCCAGTTGCTAGAGTTCTCCTTTATATAGTCTTCAAATCAGGGTTTGCAATCGATGTTACCTTGGTAACAAAGCATTCAATATTCACCGTTAGATGAAAACCTTATTAGACTCAATCTAATATCTTTCAACCGTTAGATCGAACTTAGCTTGTTATACACAAATGAAAAGTGACTTCATTTAGATATGAGTAACCGTACCTAAACATGTACCCCTTGTTGGCTCAACAATAGTTAACCGAAGTTAGCCATATGAACACTTTCATATCAACCATATTCATTTTAACCATAACTAGTTCAAATGACTCAAATGAAACTAGTTCTAGAGTTGTTCAATTGTTTATATTGTCATATAAGTATACAAGACACAATTGAAGCAAAATCGATTTTGATTCACTTGAATCAATTCCTTAACATTATAGCCACGGTTTGCAAAAGATTACATTCCTTATAAATGTATTAGTTCATGAACAAACCAATTTTAGAACATAACCTACTCAAGTATGCAAACGGGTACGCATACCTAAGTGGCCGGACCAAGTTTGGGTTCGCCAGTATGCGAACGGGTACGCATACCTTCCAAAACTCAGTTGAATTTCCGGAACTTGAAACTCACGCCAGTACGCATACCGGTATGCATACTAAGTTCCCTGACTTTCATAAACCAACCAGTACGCATACGGGTATGCATACCATGGTTCCCGGACTTGGAATATCTTGCACAAATTAGCATACAAGTACGCATACTGTGTTATATCCAATCATGGTTATTTGTTCTAAACTCCCATTTCAATCATTGAAACAATCTCGGAAGACGACAATAGCTGTCTCACACAAACTATTAGCTTCGAAGCAATTTTCAAGTGATCGAATGATCAATTCGAAACATTACGAGTCTACATCAAATGACTGTCTCACACAAATCATGTAAGATGTTACAAGGCGATTTTCACATGATCATCTTTTGACTTTCGTCAAGAATATAAGATGAACTTGGTTAAAGTGAAAGCTTACCAACACATATTTTAAGAAATATGTAAGCGAGTTAAACTCAGCTCGAAATATCAAATGTGTATAATCGAAGTCTATATAGCTATACGACTTTTGTCTCAAATAGGAGATATAGTAGATAGACTTTTGAGTGATAGATGAGTTCAAGTCTCCATATGCCTTTTGTTGATGAAGTTCCACAAGCTCCCCTTAGTAGTTTTTCGTCTTCAATCGATGAACGATGTGAAGTCTAATGCTCAACTACACTTTCTATCCTAATCCGAGACTTAGCTATAAGTAGACTAGAAATCAAGACTTATAGTTTTGGGAACTAAACTTGACAACAAGCTTGAGATAGCAACGCTTGCGAGTTCGACCGAGCAGTGCTCTAATAGTAGTCTTTATCGCAGAGGAAAGAAGGAGAGAGGAAAAAAGTATAAAACAATATGCCTTTTGTAGGTTTATACCTTTGTAGGTCTGTACCTTTCAGATTTTAATAAAATAATTAAAGAAGATGAGGGCATACTGGTCCATTCTAGTTACACTAGTGCATAAAACTTTGGACAAAATACTTAAATTGGATATCATGAAAGTATCTTTTTAATTTGTGGTTATCTAAACAACATCAAGTGTTACTCGTCTTCTACGTGTAGAAAAATGCAGGAAAAAAAAGAGCAGAAAAATGTTTTTGAGAGGGTTTTTTTTTTTTAAAATTTTTTCCTGCTGACTTAAAGTTTATTTTTCTTTCTTTTTTCTAACTGACAAGTTTCAAACTCAGATCGTTGGTATCATTAGCCAATAACCTTACCACTGTATTACAGTGACATCGATATTTTTAAGAGTTATTTAAACTATTTATTATATCGAACTCTCGAATGATGCACACTTTGAAATAATATCGTTATAGGTAATTAGGTGGTCATCATGAAACGGGTAAACCCGGCCTACACCGAAAATATTTGGTTGCTAATGGAACTGGGCACCAATTTACAAGTCCCTGCAGAGTTTCTTTTTTTATTATGGTTAGTAATTAATTAGTTCAGATGTAGTAGTGATATGACTTTGAAACAAGAGCACTTATCTCGCACATGAATTGCTTTAGCTTCGCTGCTACAAACAAGTGCACCGATTTGAAAACCTAACTTGCCTATCAACAAAATCAAAAGAGACTGTGAAAGAGCAAATTGGGTAGATACCCATTTTTAATATAAAGCAATTACTTATTCCACTACCGATCAAAAAAAAAAAAAAACAATTACTTAATCAACTATGCAATTTTAGCTCCACCATTTGGTCAATTCATAATACGATCTTTTACTTTCTTCTTGTTGACACCATTTTCCACCATTACTTTACATCTTAAATTTGAAGTCGCGTATCCAAAAGTAAAGTTCCAATTTGATCACGGACATCAATGAGTACAACACATGCCTACTAGGCTACTACTATCTTTTCCCCGTACATTTCAACAACAAAGTACAATCCTTGAGTGGAAGGAATGCCAAGTACATTTAAGAAAGACTAAAGTTATAAAGTTGATATAGAATACCTAATAGACACAATATTCAGCCTTTGAAATGATTTTTGATGATGACTTTAAAGTTTGAACTTTTCGTCTCTCCTCAGAGCAATTGCAGTCATGAGTTCACAAATAGCCCAATTATTATCTCATATTTGGCAATTTAGCTATTTGGGATTTTTTTGGCAATTTAGCTTCAGGTGCAGTGGTGGACTGATTCTTAAAATGAAACTGAATTTAAATCAGCGTTTCAGACGCGTGCAGTAGATACATCTCGATAAATGTGTTTTTAAATTACGTCCGAAGGAAACATCTCAACCAAACGCTTTTATATATCCCTTCCCACCATAACATGCTATAACACGCTACTTAAAAGAGCGTCCAAGTCCCAACGTTTTCTAATAACTACCTCCAAGTTCCCACGGTGCTTATAAGCACGTCTAGCTATATATATGAGAATTGCCAAATTAAGTTGTCATATTTAGCAACCTCATTTGACAATTTGGGAATATGGCGACTTTGACAACCCAGACTGCATCTCGTTTTATTGCCATATACGGCTTATAGTAACAACACTAAGGTTGCTCTAAGCAAACGAAGGAGTTTGACTTTGTAATTGACATTAAGGTCCGTTTGGATTGATGAGTGTTGATATATGAAAATAATTATCTTTAATAAGGCTAGGGGATTCTCAAGGAGAATGTAAGCCCATTAGAGAAAATAGGGACTTAGAAGACTAAGACCCATGTCCAAAAAGGTATATCTATGGAATAGAAAGGATAAGGAAGGGATTGATAAGAAGTTAAGTATTATATTAGGAGGAATGTCAACAATAGTAAATAAGAGGGTTTTAGTAACATGTGGCATAATGTCATATAAGGAAGGAACTTTGGGAAAAGCCTATAAAGGAGGAATATAGTGCAATGGAAAGGGGGACTCTCTCTCTCTCTCTTACTATTTTAGGAAAATGTGTAGTCATTGTTGTGACGTGGACGTGTAAGACCCAATATCATCTTTACCTTTCAACATTTGGTGACCACATCCGGAGGGTCCTTTCTCGTCCACCATGACACACCCGACGAATACTAGCACGGGCGCATTGGGGAATCAACTAACCGATCGACCAGTCAATCTCGACGAAGTGACAATAGAAGACGCGCACGAAGACAGTGAGGAGGAATATCTGATAAGAGGCGTAGTCACAAATCCGATTATACAAGGACCACAGGAAGGAAGAATAAAAGACGTGCAGAAGAAGAATAAACAACAGGCGGCTGACGACACACGTTCGACACCGGTGACTTTAGAAGACATGCGGAAAGAGTTAGAATGCCACGTCCAAAGAAAACGGGAATTGAGAAAACTCCTTATCAACGACAGGCATATGAACATACGGTTCATGAATAAGAGAGTTAACTCCTCCAAACCTGTTAGGTTGTTGTTTGACAAGTGTTTCTTATATCTCAAGGTATTTTTGTGGAATCGCTTTCAGTCCCTGCACCTCCTTCTTGGTTTTCTTCAAGAAGAGTTGCAAACCTTTGATGATTGGAGCGGTCGGCTCTAGGTTTCTTCATATTCTTCCTTTTCCTTTTAAGAGATGAATCAAAAGGATATGACATCTCTTGTTCCTTTCTAGTTGGATGAACACCAACAACCATAAGAGCATAGTTTTCACGAGAAGTTATACTTGGAGTCTCCATGATTCGTAAGAATAAAATGGATTTGTGAAACATAAATATATTGATCAAACAAGCAAACTTCTTTTAAAAGAGATATGAGTCTTAGCGAAGAAGATATCTACCATGTAGGGTTTCGGGACAACAATAGTTCCCGTACTAGAAAGATACATAATACCTTAGAAGAATGAAATATCACTTTTATCCTTCCTTAAGTTTCTACATAGATCAAACTTTTCAATACCATTACTTGAGACATAGATTAAGATGGACATGTTGGTTGATTGATTAAAACCCTAGTTGATTTATGTCATTCTTGAATATATCGAAAATCGATACCCACAAACAGTGGTAGTATCAATTTATAAGTTATAAATGATGCTCATGAGAATAAATTTACATAGACTCAGTTATGTAAACGATTTATGACTAGATAGAATTATCCTGGACTATTTTGATGGAGCAAGTCTCAACAACACGATACTTTTATTCTCTTAAGAGATGGAAAAACAACTCAAGTAGTTAGTCTCATTATATCAACAAGCATTAAAAGATGTAAATCCAAGTAATAATATTCAAGTTTGACCCAAATCCCTAATGTGCACGGTTCTTGTCTCTTTTAAGGGCATATGAGACAAGATGCACTTTTCAACATAATTTAAATTAAATTGAGGTGAGCAGTAGAGTGCTCACCAGTCACCACTAGTTTCCTGCACGAAATTTGTAATACCCTTCTTTACGGAACGTTTAGACCTGACTCTTCTCTTCATTTGACATTTTACCTTTTCCTTAGAAACATTCAATCTTTTAGGAGAAGAAGAGTTAACTTTACGTCCCCGGGATTGGGCTTTTGAACAAGTTTAAGCACATTTTCCAAACGACTAGCCCTCCATTGTAGTTTGTTGACATACCTTAATTTGTGTTTGTACTTGAAACATTGTGTGAGTGCGTGACCCTCAATGGTACAATAAGGACATGTCGGTTTGAGGATTGATTCAGGAACGACGTTAGCAGCTAAACAAAGGGTACCTGAAACATTAACATAGTTTTCATTAGTATATGAAAGATCAATCACATCCTCCAATGATTTTGATGAAGAATCATCAACCAAACTATCAAGATTGATATGAGTATTGCTACATTCATCAAAATTGATAATATCTCCCAAGAGTACTATACTTGATTCATCATCCTCTTCGAAATCATAATGATCAGACGTTTCATCAAGTGTTACAGCAAAACCCTTGTTTCCAGTGTATTCCTTCCGATTTGGTCACTCATTGGCAAAGTGACCGAACCCTTTACACTTGAAGCACTGTGGCATATCCTCATCGTCAGTATCGTTAGAGTCCCTGTTTTTCACAGGAATACGATTATGTGGCTTAGCTGACGTATGAGGCTTTTCTCTAGTGAACCGTTTATTTATCTTCCTAAGAAGTTCTCTAAACTGTCTTGTGATCAATGAAACTGAGTTATCAAGATATTCATCTGAAAATTCAGGATCAACAAGATTGTTCACAGAGTTGTTAACACTCTTCCTAAGAAGTTCTCTAAACTGTCTTGTGATTAATGAAACTGAGTTAGCAAGATCTTCATCTTAAAATTCAGGATCAACAAGATTGTTCACAGAGTTGTTAACACTTTCATTTTTAAGAGTTTCAGCGTTTTTCAGTGCCTTGAACGCAATATCCTTTCTGACTTTTGATCGCAGTTCATGATCAAAGATCTTTAGCTTTCCAACTAGGGTATTTCTAGAAAGTGTCGTAAGGTTATTTCCTTCCATGATGGCATATTTCTTAGACTCGTATCTTGCTGGTAAAGATCGGAGAATTTTAATCATAATGTCTTTTTTCAGGAATGGTCTTCCCTAATGTATAAGATGCATCAACAATTTCAGACACTTTTTGATTAAACTCATCAAACGAATCTTCATCAGACATACGCATATTTTCCTAGTCATAATTTAGGTTTTGAAGCCTAACTTATTTTTCCGAGGTATCTCCTTCGAATAAGGTTTCTAAGATATCCCAAGCATCTTTAGACTTAGTGCACGAAGTAACATGGTGCTGAAGATCTTTGCTTATGGAGTGAATAATAACATTTAATCCATCAGAATTTTGCTTTGCAGCATTTATCTCGGCTTCACTATATTCAGCATAATCTTTATCGACAGTATTTCCGTCTCTAACAACTGTCGGAGGATTGTATCCTATAACTACAAGTTTCTGTTAGACCACTGCTCGTTCGAACTCGCAAGCGTTGCTATCTCAAGCTTGTTTGTCAAGTTTAGGTGATCAAAACTAAAAGTCTTGATTTCTAGTCTACTTATAGCCATGTCTCGGATTAGGATAGAATGTGTAGTTGAGCTTTAGACTTCACGGCATTCATCGATTGAAGACGAAGATCTACTGAGGAGAGCTTTGAGGAACTTCATAAACAAAAGGTATGTGGAGACTAAAATTTATCTATCACTCAGAAGTCTATTCTATTCTATCTCCTATTGAGACTAAGTCGTATAGCTATATAGACTTTTACATTATACACATTTGATATTTTGAGCTGAGTTTAACTCGCTTATATATTTCTCGAAATATGTGTTAGAAGCTTTTTGCTTTAGCGACGTTCATCATTATAGTTGACAAGTTTAGTTGGAAACAATTTATTTGTTGGAAACTAAATAATGAGTCAAAAGATGATCATGTGAAAATTGCCTTGAAACATCTTACATGATTTGTGTGAGACAATCATTTGATGTCGACTCAGAATGTTTCGTATTGATCATTCGATCACTTAAAAATTACTTATCAGCTAATAGTTTGTGTGAGACAGATATTGTCGTCTTCTAAGGATGTTTCAATGATTGAAATGGGAGTTTAGAATAATTAACCTTTGTCTGGATACATCACAGTATGCATACCAAAATGCAAACTGTTGTGGTATGATTCAGGTCCGGAAACCTAGTTTGCATACCAGTATGTGAATGGTTTTAACTGTTAAAATTCGGGAACCAAGTCTGCATACCAGTATGCGAACGGTTCTACCTGAGTTACGGTCCGGGACGGTAGTATGCATACCGGTTTGCAAACTGCTGGACAAGACCAAAGTCTAGAACTTAAGTTTACGTACCTGTTTTCAAACTAAGTGGTTAAAGTTCTAAAATCGGTTTAGTATGATTTCATACTCATGAACAAATACATTTATAAATTAAGGAATGCAATCTTTGCAAACCGTGGCTTAATGTTCATGAATTGATTCTTGTATAAGTACTTTGTACAATCATGAATCAAATCCGATTTTGTTTCAATTGTGTCTTGTATACTTCTATGAGAATATAAACAATTGAACAACTCTATGAGTAACATAATTAGATTCATTTGATTATCATTTGATCTAGAAGTGTTAGATGAATGTGGTTAATACAAAAGTGTTTATATGGCTAACTTCGGTTAACTATTGTTGATCCAACTCAATATACATGTTTAGGTATGGTTACCCATATCTAAATGAAGGTATATTTCATTTGTGTGGAACAAGATAAGACCATATAATGGTGGAGAGATATTTATTTGGTTTTAAGCAAACTTAGATTGAATCTTAAATCAGGTTTTTATCTAACGGTGAGTATTGATTGCTTTGTTTCTAAGCTATAAAACCCTGATTTGAAGACTATATAAGGGAGAACTCTAGTAACTGGAAAACCTAATCCCCACACTTCTGTGTGATACTAGTTGCGACTAGAGTCGATTTTCCTTTAACATAGGTTTTTCCTAAAACCATTATAGGTTAGCGACTTAAAGACTTCATTGGGATTCTGAAGCAGAACCCAACTATTTTCTTTGTAGTTGTGTGTTCTGATCTTACTTGTTCTATCATATTGAGTACTATCTTCTCTAAGATTTGCTCGAGATTTATCTCCGATAGGTAAGATATAAAAAGTACTCAAAAAGTTCTTCGTCTCACTCTTTGTGATTCCACAATAACTTCTTCTACTACCATATAGTTAAGTTATTGTGAGGGGATTTATATTTCTAAGTTGTTCTTCGGGAATATAAGACCGGATTATCAATTGGTTCCTGTTCACCTTAATTTATCAAAATACGGAACAAAACTTCATAGGTATATCTATGGAAGACAGATTTATCTATCAGAATAGATTTACATGTGTGAGACGGATTTGTTTATAAGTCTTCGACTTTGGGTCGTAGCAACTCTTAGTTGTGGGTGAGATCAGCTAAGGGAATCAAGTTCGTAGAGTCTTGCTGGGATTCAGAGACGTAAGGAACACGACTGTACCTTAATCGGTGTGAGACTAAGTTAGGGCTAAACTACATTCTAGTCCGAAGTTAACTTGTAGTAGGCTAATGTCTGTAGCGGCTTAATACAGTGTGGTGTTCAAATCTGGACTAGGTCCCGGGGGTTTTCTGCATTTGCTGTTTCCTCGTTAACAAAACTTCTGGTGTCTGTGTTATTTCTTTTCCGCATTATATTTGTTTATATAATTGATATATCACAGGTTGTGCGTAGTTCAATCAATTGTTAAATCCAACTTTTGGTTGTTGATAGAAATTGATTGACACTTGAATATTGGTTTTTGGTACCGTTCAAGTTATTCTTATACCAATCAGTTCACGGATTCCATTCTGTTGATTTGTTGATTGATTTGAGAAAGAGATATAACTCTTGGATATCTTTCCTTGATTGAGTCTGACTGTCTAGTTGATTCTCTTGGAATTATATTGGAGTTAGTCCATACAAATTGTCGAACGAAATATTGGGTGTGGTCGTTAAACCTCCGCTTTTTCAATTGGTATCAGAGAAGGCAAACACGCTAATACCTCATAAGTTTGTGTTTGTATCAATCTGACTCTATGGACAGAAGTGTATCTCTATAAACGTACCACCAGTCTTCGATGGATCGAATTACTTATGGTGGAAAATTGCTATGTTCCTTTCTTCAAGCACGTGATTTTCAATCATGGGTTCGTGTTGTTAATGGCTATGATCCTCCAATGGTTACAGCATATGGTGTAACTGCTACAAAGGATATTGGTGCGTATGAACCTGATGAGATTTTCGCTGTAAAGCAAAATTCTGACGGTTTAAATGCGATCATCCATGCCATTACCCCAGATCTTCAGCACCATGTGACCACATGCAATAAGTCTCAAGATGCTTGGGATATCTTAGAAACCTTATTTGAAGGGAATACCTCTAAAAAGGAAGATAGGCTTCAAAACTTAAATTATGATTGGGAAAACCTTCGTATGGATGATGAAGATTCATTTGATGAGTTTAATCACAAAGTGTCTGAAATTGTTAATGCTTCTTTTGCATTAGATAAGACTATTCCTGAAAAGGACATTGTGATGAAAATTCTCAGATCGTTGCCATCCAAATACGATTCTAAGAAATATGCCATCGTTGAGGGAAATAACCCTGAAACGCTTTCTAGAAATACTCTTGTTGGGAAGTTAAAGATCTTTGATCATGAGCATATATCCAAATATGGAAAGGATATTTCTTTAAAAGTACTAAAGAACACTAAATTACTTGATAAAAGTAAAAGTGCTGGCAACTCTGTGGTTGATCCTATTGAGACTGATTCATCGTATGAAGATCTTGACAACCCAGTCTCTCTGATCACAAGATAGTTTAGAGATCTTCTTTTGAAGAGAAGTAAACGGTTCATCAGAGATAAACCTAGATCATCAGTTAAACCTCATGATCGTGTTCCTCCTAAAAACAGGGACACTGTTGACACTGATGATGAGGATATGCCACAGTGCTTCAAATGTAAAGGTTTAGGTCATTTTTCTAATGAGTGTCCAAATCGTAGAAAATACACTGGAAACAAAGGTCTTGCTGCAACTCTTGATGAAATGTCTGATAACTATGATTCAAATGAAGATGAGAAATCAAGTGTTGCTCTCCATGGCGAAAATATTAATTTTGATAATTGTAGCAATACGTACATCGATCTTGATATTCTTCCTGGAGAAACTTCTTCAACCACCTTGGAGGTTTACTCTGTCTATTGAAAATTCTACCTCACGTGTTTTAGGTACTTCAATTTTTTTAGCAGCATGCTCGGCTATGGTACCTGAACCGTCCTCCACATTGACATGTTCTTATTATACTTTAAGGGTCATGTACTCTCTAATTGTTTAAAGTACAAACATAAAATAAGATATGTCAACAAACTTCAACAAAGAGCAAAAGCTCAAACTTGTTCAGAAGTTGAATACTTCTGAGGTATGTAAATTTAATTCATCTTCGAAGAAGTTAATTTATAAAGAAAAAGATAGACCTCTACAGAAAAGAACCAGGTCTAAACGATCTATGAAAAATGGAACAAAGAATTCCATACAGGGATTTCTTGGTGGATAGATTATTGTTCACCCCAACACAACCTAATTGTGTTGAGAGTGCATCTTGTCTCATGTACCCGATTTCAAAAAGACATGAGTTGTGCACAAATCGGGTTTTTGAAAAAGAAAAATTTTGTTATCTTTTTTTCTTTTTGTCTTCTTGAATTTTGTTAATCCTTTCATATCCTATATTGGTATTGAAAAGGCTTTCCCTGTTTGATCATTAAAAAAGGGTTAAAATCAACAATTCTACCTTTTTTAGGGTTGAGAGTTGTTTGTACGTGAATCCTATTTACTCTGTATATAGGTTCCGTAACTGAAAAAGCGGGGGTCTAACAATCACACCCAATATTTCATTTGGCAATCTGAATAGACAAACTCCAATATACTTTCAAGAGAATCAACTAGACAGTCAGACTCACTCTAAAGAAAAGTATATCAAAGAGTTTTATATCTCTATCTCTCAATTCAATCCGCAATCAGTAAATAAGAATTTGCGAGCCCGATTGAATATAAGAGAAATAACTTGAATGGTACCAAAGACCAATGTTCAAGGATCAATCAATTTCAATCAACAACCAAAGGTTGGATTTCCCAATTGATCGATTCAACGCACAACCTGTGATATTTCAATTATATAACAAAATATAATGCGGAAAAGAAATAACACAGACACCAGAAGTTTTGTTAACGAGGAAACAGCAAATGCAGAAAAACCCAGGGACCTAGTCCAGTTTTGAACACCACATTGTATTAAGCCGCTACAGACACTAGCCTACTACCAATGAACTTCGGACTAGAATGTAGTTGAACCCTAATCAATCTCACACTGATTCAAGGTACAGTCATGCTCCTTATGCCTCTGATCTCAGTAGGATACTATGCACTGGATTCCCTTAGCTGATCTCATCCATAACCAAGAGTTGCTACGACCCAAAGTCGAAGACTTGATAAACAAGTCTGTCTCACACAGAAAAGTCTACTGGAATAGATAAATCTGTCTCCCACGGAAAAACCTACGAGTTTTATTCCGTCTTTTGATAAATCAAAGTGAACATGAACCAATTGATATACAGGACTTATATTCGCGAAGAACATCCTAGAAATATCAATCACCTCACAATAATCCCAATCGATTAACGAAATAAGATATTGTGGAATTACAAACGATGAGACGAAGATGTTTGCGACTACTTTTCAATCTTACCTATCGGAGATAAATCTCAAGCAAATCTTATCAAAGATAGTCCTCAATCACGATAGTAAAAGTAAGATCAGAACACGCAACTATAGAGAAAATAGTTGGGTATGGCTTCACAATCCCAATGAATTCTTTAAGTCGTTAACCTACAGGGTTTCGTGAAAAACCTAAGGTTAAGGGAGAATCGACTCTAGCTTATACAACTAGTAACACACAGGAGGTGAGGGGATTAGTGGTAGTACTAGAAGATGCCTACAATATTAAACCGCAAGTATACAGTGTCTACAATGTAAAACATGGCACGTACGGATCGTTCCCACATGGACTTGGCTGGTGCAAAGTTGAATTCAAGTCTTGCTATACTGATTTAGTTCAAACAGGGGGTTGTCGATACGGCAAGATAATTGCTTTTTATGAGATTTAAACTAAAGAACAGAAATATAAATGAAATAAGAGATTAAACACTTGATAAGAAGGCACTAGGGCAATTAAATTCACCACTTAACCTACACCAGATTATTCGGCTAATGAAACTATTCTTGTTCCTTATAGTAGACAGCAGGGAAGATTCGAGTCTGCCGCATATCCAAGGCTATCTTCAGATGGATGATTTAACATCAACTAAGGTATTAATCCCTAGCACTAGCTATCTTATTACAGCACAACTAATCACAGCTTAACAACAATCAATTAAGCACAAGTTAAAGTACAACATAGAATTATTCTGACTACCTATGTTGCATAACAAACAAGGTGAAAGTAATATGTTGTAACACAAGATTAAATATATCCTTAATCATTCAAGCACAACAAGAACAATAACATCAACACAAATATCCTAGAGTTAAATTAAGGGCTTCATCTAAACCCTAGCTTATAAACTTAGAACATAGCAAAAACAGGAGACATATGAAATTCAAAGATAGATAAAATCATTCATGCAAATTTCTTTTGTTCAACTGATTTTCGCTCCCTTGCGTTCACCCACTTCATTATCATCAGAATCATGTTGTTGTTGAGGGAGTTCCACAGTTGTTTCGTATGGCAATCTTCTCTTCACTCACAATTTCAGATTTTTTCTCTTTTGTAACTCACTAAATGATACCGTGAATTGAGTGTATGGGCAGAGAGGTATAGGGAGAGGTGAACCGAGTGATTTGACAACAAAGAGAGTTGGTAATTTAGAATTCTTGCTGCACAGTTGTAACATGGAAGAGAAAGGGTGCAGTTGAGAGAGTATGGGAAATGGTGTCGATGGTTTCAGAAGATGGGTTTTTCTGTGTTTGGAAAAGAGAAGGGAAAGTGTAAAAGGTGTTCACCTGGGTGTTAGGCTTGTGTACCTTTCTTAGATGTTCAAGGTGAATCTGTTGGTTATCTTTCCTTCAAACATGGATTGAATACTTCTGGCCATTGATCAAATTTGAGTTTATTTTGTAAATCTTGACCACAAATATTTGTTCCATTGACTTGGTAAGTTCAGTTCTGCACACACTCAGCGAACAGCTCCCTTGTGTCACGGTGCGACACTCCCACTTACTCTTACGCTCCCTTTACAGTCTCGCTCACCTCTTGTTCACCATTTACTCAACCACCTAAAACACAACACAAAAAGAGATTATTTCGACAAAATTACCCATTAAAGGAGATGTGCTCATGATACAAGATTTGTCGCAAAATAGAACATGAAGGCATTAAAGATGTGATAAAAGACAGAAAAAAGATCTAGAAATATGCATTATTAGGCACCGATTACACCCTCAAACCTGAATTTTGCTCGACCTCGAGTAAACAAAAGAAAACTAAGAAAATCCTACCTACACCACTGTCGTTGGTCTCTCGATTGCATTTAGTGAATGCAATAAGCCTTTTAAACCACTAAGTGTCCCTAGTGGACGAGTTGAAGTCTCGTGAGGGTTTGCTTAGAACATACCCACAAAGTTCTAGGATAAAATATAAGCTCAGATTCCATGAAATGTGACATGTGCAATTCAGTTTTAGCTCACACCATTTGGATATGTTAGTCTAGCTTTCAAAGGCACAATTCCAGCACTTAAACGACTATGGACATGTGATAAGAGTGTGAAGTGCATCTACCTTAGAAATGTATAGAGAATGGTTTACTGTAAGAAGTTATGACTGCCAATTACTAAGAGCTAGTTTTTAGGCTAAGAACTGAATTCAAAGCCAAGCTAGCTGTCCGGCTTTACGAGAATTGTGAATGTTCACCTTAGGAGTTGGTGATATTTCAGCTTACCCGCGTTGTACATCGATGACATACACCCTCCCTTGCTTATTACAAGACTATTTACATTCATATATACACAAAGAAACATTGACTGCCTATTTACTTCATGTTTCAGGCTTGAAAACTTAACTAAAGAGAAACTACTCAATGGTTCAAACGACAAACAACAGAACATTGCATTTCAGTTTCTTTTTTTTATTCTTTTTTTTTTAAAATGAGTTTTTCAGATTTTTTTTTTTTTTTTTTTTTTTCAACAGATGAACAAGAGAACAAGGACATCACAGCAACACTTTTAACTTATGAACAAAAAGAAAAATTACATTGACACTTAGCAAGAGGTAGCCCTTTTCGATGCACCCGGTCAAGTTCAATGGTTGCTTTTCAATATCTAACCTCCAACTTCTATCCCAGCCAACCAAAGAACAAGCTAGTCAAGTCTCATTCAGTATTATAGATGATTGGCAGCCTACTTAACCTATGAAACACCGACGCTATACACGCATGGTAGATCATGCATGTGCAAAATTTCTATATCACATGTGAATTGTACTAGAATCAGGGGTGCCTCATCATCTAGACTAAGATCCCTAAGTTATCATACATGCACAAGTGTCACAAATCAAGGTAAATGAGCTCCATTTTTTTTCTTCTAGATATTTACAAGTTCTAACATGCTTACTACAAAGTTCATATATTTACAAGTTCTAACATGCTTACTACAAAGTTCATATATTTACAAGTTCTAACATGCTTACTACAAAGTTCATATATTTACAAGTTCTAACATGCCTACTACAAAGTTCATATATTTACAAGTTCTAACATGCTTACTACAAAGTTCAGATGGTCTACCTATACCCCCCAACCTAAACTAAACAGTGTCCTCAATGTTCAAAAAGAGCCAAAAAGTTGCAATCATACCGGGAAGACCATATAGAGTAGAGATAAGGAGAGAGTTTACCAGATGTGAAGAGTGTTGCCCAAACTGAACTGGATGAGTGCTTGGAAAGAAAACATCAAAGTGGAAATGATAAGATAGATATCTAGTTAGCATGCAACAGAACTGTACAATGCAGAGAACAAGATAAATCAAAAGAAAAAAACAAAGAAAGAAAAAAAATGGAATCCTTAACCTGATTTATGTACAAGGGTGATGAACCAGTTCAGTTCACATAAATGGGATCTTCCAGATCGGTTGTTTCAATTTCAGGTGGGATTGGTTCAAGGAACGGCTTTAGTCTCTTCCCATTGACTTTGAAGACGTTCTTATTTGCTACATCTTCGAGTTCTACAGCTTCATGAGGGAATACTGTGTGCACCAAGAACGGGCATGTCCATCTAGAACCCAATTTACCTGGAAAAAGATGCAAACAAGAGTTGTACAATAAAACTTTCTGACCAGTTGTGAATGACTTGCGCAAAATACGCTTGTCATGAAACACTTTCATTTTGTGCTTGTACAGCTTAGCACTATCATAAGCATCATTTCTCAGCTCTTCCAACTCATTGAGTTGAAGTTTCCTTTGAGTACTTGCTTTATCAAGAGAAAAGTTAAGTTTCTTGATAGCCCAATAAGATCGATGTTCTAACTCAAGAGGAAAATGACAAGGTTTTCCATACACAAGTCGGTAAGGGGGCATGCCAATAGGGGTTTTATATGCTATTCTATAGGCCCATAAAGCATCATTCAAACGTAATGACCAATCTTTTCTAGATGGGTTAACCATCTTTTCAAGAATATGCTTAATCTCCCTATTAGAAACCTCTACTTGGCCGCTGGTCTGTGGATGGTATGGAGTTGCGACCTTATGAGTTATGTCATACTTGCGTACTAAAGACTCAAAAGACTTATTGCAGAAATGTGAACCACCGTCACTGATTATAGCTCTAGGTGTGCCAAAGCGAGAAAATATGTTTTCTTTTAAGAACGAAATTACCACCTTGTGGTCATTTGTTTTGGTTGCAATTTCTTCTACCCACTTAGAAACATAATCAACAGTGACAAGGATGTACAACTTACCTTCATAATTAGGAAATGGTCCCATGAAGTCAATTCCCCACACATCAAACAGTTCAACAATCAAAATAGGGTGTAATGGCATCATGTTTCTCTTCGAAATACTTCCTAGTTTTTGACAGCGTTCACAAGCAACATAATAATCATGACAGTCTTTAAATAATGATGGCCAATAAAACCCATACTGCAAGACTTTTGCAGTAGTTTTCTTAGCACTGAAATGACCTCCACATGCTTGGTTATGACAAAAATATATCACATCTTTCTGTTCACTGTTGGGGACACATCTCCTAATGATTTGGTCCGGGAAATACTTAAACAAGTATGGGTCATCCCAAAAGAAGTGTTTAACTTCAGCCAATAACTTAGAACGGTCTTGTCTAGACCAATGCAAAGGCATTCTACCTGTTGCAAGGTAGTTAACAACATCAGCAAACCAAGGCATTTCAGACACAAGCATTAACTGTTCATCAGGGAATGATTCTCTAATCGGCACAGACTCATCAATAGACTCAACATTTAACCTATACAAGTGATCAGCAACCACATTTTCAGAACCTTTCTTATCTCGAATTTCGAGATCAAATTCCTGTAATAAGAGTATCCATCGGATAAGACGAGCTTTAGCATCCTTCTTAGAAAGAAGAAATTTTAAAGCAGCATGATCAGTGTATATGATGACCTTAGACCCTATCAAGTATGACCTGAACTTGTCTAGTGCAAAAACAACAGCAATCAATTCTTTCTCAGTAGTTGAGTAGTTAAGTTGAGCACCATTAAGAGTCTTGCTAGCATAGTATATCACATATGGAAGTCTATCGATGCGCTGTCCTAAAAAAGCACCAACAGCAAAATCAGAAGCATCACACATGATTTCAAATGGAAATTTCCAGTCAGGTGGTCTGACTATGGGGGCTGAAGTAAGAAGAGTTTTAAGTTCTTCCCATTCTCGCACACAAGCATCATCAAATACAAAAGCGACATCTTTACCAAGTAGATTACACAGGGGTCTGGAAATTTTATTAAAGTCCTTGATGAATCGCCGGTAAAAACCAGCATGACCTAACCTCCCTCACAGAGCGAGGTTATGGCAAGTGTTGAATGAGGTCAACTTTAGCTTTATCTACTTCAACGCGTTTTTCAGAGATGATATGTCCTAGAACTATGCCTGAGTTCACCATAAAATGACACTTTTCCCAATTCAAAACCAGATTTTTTCTATCTAATCAGCACAAGAGTGAGATGGTTCAAACATTCATCAAAAGAAGATTCAAACACAGAGAAATCATCCATAAAGATCTCAAGAAAATTATCTATCATGTCAGAAAATATGCTCATCATACAACGTTGAAATGTGGCGGGTGCATTACACAACCCAAAGGGCATACGACGATAAGTAAACGTTCCAAATGGACATGTGAATGTAGTCTTTTCTTGATCTTCAGGTGCAATATGAATCTGGTAATAACCAGAAAAGCCATCTAAGAAACAATAGTGACTATGCCTAGACAACCGTTCTAGCATTTGGTCTATGAATGGAAGAGGGAAGTGATCTTTCCTTGTTACCGTGTTCAACTTCCTATAGTCAATGCAAACTCGCCACCCTGTGGTTGCACGAGTATGGACTAATTCATTCTTTTCATTTTGAACTACAGTAATGCCCGATTTTTTGGGCACAACTTGAATGGGACTAACCCATTTGCTGTCTGAAATCGGGTATATGATACTCGCATCAAGTAGTTTCAGGACCCCACTCTTAATAACATCTCTCATGTTAGGATTAAGTCGCCTTCGCATTTCCCTAGATGGTTTAGCATTTTCTTCAAGATTTATATGATGCATGCAAACAGTGGGACTTATGCCTTTAAGGTGTTAGATGGTCCATCCTAAGGCCTCTTTGTGGTCCTTAAGTACTTCTAAAAGCTTACTTTCCTGTTCTATGTTTAAACAAGATGAAATAATAACATGCAAAGTATCAGACGAGCCTAAGAATGCATATTTCAAAGTATCAGGCAATGTTGTCAATTCAAGCTTAGGTGGTTCAACAAGGGACGGAACAGACTTAGAATCAGACATTGGGAGTGGTTCCACTTTAGCCTGCCATTTAGTGACGTCCATATGAGGCACAAATTCGAGCAAAGAGTGGACTTCACTAATGTATTCAGCATCATATAGATCCAAGTTAAAATTTTCCAAACATGCTTGCAAAGGATCAACTGATAAAGTGTTAGACAATGAATCTTGAATTAAGCTTTCAATCATATTAATTTCATGCATATCATTATCATCAAGATCCATAGGCTGTTGACTAACATTAAACACATTCAATTCCACAGTCATGTTACCAAATGATAGTTTCAACACTCCATTACGATAGTTTATGATGGCATTGGACGTCGCCAAGAAGAGACGTCCCAAAATGACAGGAATGTGACAGTCAGGGTTTTGCACAGGTTGAGTATCTAAAACAATGAAGTCCACGGGAAAATAAAATTTATCAACCTTGATTAAAACGTCCTCAACCACACCACGAGGAACTTTGACGGATCTGTCCGCCAATTGCATAGTTATAGGTGTTGGTTTTAACTCTCCAAGACCCAACTGCACATATACCGAATATGGCAGTAGGTTTACACTTGCTCCTAAGTCTAGTAAATCCTTATCGAACGTATGGTCGCCTATAATGATCGAGTTTTGATAAAACAGGGAAGAAAAATAAAATAAAAATGGAAACAGGCAAGTTTCGAATTATATTTGGAAGTTACGTGCTATATTTTGCAAGGATTTGTTTGTAGAAGCATAAGAGGATAGTTTGGATAATTCAGGAAGGAGGTGAAGTGATTAAACAGGTTAGAATATCCAAAACTTGCCGGGAAGTTACGCAGGCGACATTTGGTTTTCCCTCCAAAACTAAATTTCAAACGAAGGGGATGACCTCCCCTTATCCAATCCCGGTATGTGCTTAGCAGCTGCCTGGAAATGGGTTACCCCTTATCCAAGATGAGAGTCCGAATAACAAATGTCCTCCCAGGTGCCTTCAACAACTTTTCGAGCTAATTTCGCCGCAAAAACCTATTTTTCCAAAAAATATCTACAAGGGATAAAATACCAAAATTAGTACAAAAATGGGTACTAACACTATACATAAAAGAGATGAAAATAGACACATAAATGCGTCTATCAAATACCCCCAAACTTATTATTTGCTAGTCCCGAGAAAATTAAAACTACAAAATAAATCGCAAGCATCGTCGGTTGCACTTAGCATGTGCAACAAGCCTTTAAACCCCTAGGTGGCCCTAGTGGTCGAGTTATAGTCTCGGGAGGGTTTACCAGAGGTGTACCCACAAAACCTTTACTCCAGACCCTAGCTATCTACGCATAACCTTGGAATGCACTAAAGAACCTCCTTGGTTGGCATACTTATTGATTACGGGAGGAAGTACCCTGATGCGAAATTCCAATTGATGTATATGAGTTTGCACTCGAGTATACTAAAATTCATATATAAGTGACAGAGCTCTACTCAGATAGTCGCACTATGGACATCAATATCCGGAATCAAACAAATCACATGAATATATTAAGAAGATGGATATAGAAATAGATGGTTGCGAATGGACTTCAATGCCAAGATGAACCTATGACCTAGTGGATTGAGATACTGGTCTAGACTAATATCAAAACAACTGGCATATACAAGGGAACCAGTGGTCGACAATCCTAAATCTACATCAACACAGCTGGCATATATAAGGGAACCAGTGGTCGACTTTATAATAAACCTTTTTTTTTATTATTATTATTTATTTTTTAACGACATGATTAGATCTTTTGGATCCAAACGCATGCTTCTTGTCAGCAGATTACATGGTAATTTCCGTGGATCCTGCATTCCACGCTTGTTTAGGCGACGGAGACAGGGAGAACACACACATATTGCTATCCAAGTGTTATTTATTCCGATTTGTCTAATTGGTCTGGTCTTTTTTTTTTTTTTTTTTTTAGTAAATCAATCACTCTATTTCACCCCAGCAGACATCAACATAAAAATTTGCAAAAATAAAAACAGAAGTAATAAGATTATTCCGAGATACGGTGAAACTATCATGTTATTTCTAACACCTGAGCTCCGTGCTTTTATGAATAGACTCTTATAGATGTTTCCATCTAATCAGATTGGTTCCTCAACTCCTAAACAAAAATGCTTCCATCCACTTAGATTTGTTAGTGCCATCCTTAATAGGCATAAATTTCTAGGCTTTGGAGTTTATTTATTGTAACAAAAGGTTAAAAAAAAGTTTCTACCCCACCCCTAAACTTAAATCTAACATTGTCCTCAATGTTTCTAACTAAAGAACAGTACCAAAAGTATAAATAACATGAGGAATCAGTAAAGAGAGAAGTCGGAAAGATAGTACCTGGGTGAAGTGGAATCAAAAACCTACAAAAATAATATACAACATACAAATCGCCTCGATGGTCAATCAAGGTAAACAGGGTCCTCCAGAGGGACCTCCTCAACATCACCTGTAGGAAAAGGCTCTAAAAAGGGATTCAATCTCTGACCGTTAACCTTTGAAGAACTACTACCGTCTGGTGTCTCAATTTCAATAGCGCCATGAGGAAAAACAGTACAGACCACAAAAGGACCGGTCCACCGAGAACGTAACTTCCCGGGGAATAGATGCAAACGAGTGTCATACAGAAGAACTTTTTGACCTGGAGAAAATGACTTTCGTAAAATATTCTTAACATGCACAAGTTCATGTTTTTTCTTATACTCCTTAGCACTATCGTATGCATCTCTACGAATCTCGTCCAACTCATTGAGCTGGAGATTTCTGTGAGCTCCTGCCTTGTCAAGTGAAAAGTTTAGCTGCTTAATAGCCCAGTAGGCTCTATGCTCTAACTCAACAGGTAGGTGACATGCCTTGCCAAAAACTAAACGATAGGGTGACATTCCAATGGGTGTCTTAAATGCAGTACGATAAGCCCATAAGGCATCAGTAAGCCTCGACAACCAGTCTTTCCTATTAGGATTAACTGTTTTCTCTAGAATACGCTTAATTTCCCTATTGGAAACCTCTACCTGACCACTAGTCTGTGGGTGATATGGGGTAGCTACTTTATGGGTAATACCATATTGTTTCATTAAAAGAGCAAACGGTCTATTACAAAAGTGTGAACCTCCATCACTAATTATAGCTCGCGGCGTACCGAAACGTGTAAGTATATTCTCTTTCAAAAACTGGACTACGACCTTGTGGTCATTTGTTCTACACGGAACCGCCTCAACCCACTTAGACACATAGTCTACAGCAACAAGTATGTAAAGATAACCAAAAGAATTAGGAAATGGACCCATAAAATCTATGCCCCACACATCAAAGACCTCAATCACTAAAATAGGGTTCAAAGGCATCATATTTCTTCGGGAAATGGTTCCTAACCTTTGGCAACGCTCACAAGAAACACAATGACTATGGGAGTCTTTAAACAACGAAGGCCAGTAAAATCCACACTGTAATATCTTAGCAGCAGTCTTTTTAGCACTAAAATGACCCCCACATGCATGTTCATGAAAAAAGTAGATAATACTGGACTGGTCCTAATAATCTGGTCTTGACAATACTTAAACAGATAAGGATCGTCCCAAAAGAAATGCTTAACCTCGGCTAAAAACCTAGAACGATCTTGTTTACCCCAATGTTGAGGCATTCGACCAGTAACAAGATAATTCACTATATGTGCATACCAAGGTGATTGGGAAACAGAGAACAATTGTTCATCAGGAAAGCTATCCCTTATAGGAAGGGAATCATTAGAATGATCAACAACTAGCCTAGACAAGTGATCTGCTACTACATTTCTGCACCCTTTTTGTCTCTAATGTCTAGAGAAAATTCTTGCAACAAGAGGATCCATCTAATCAATCTAGGTTTAGTATCCTTCTTAGACAAAAGGTATTTCAAAGCAGCATGATCGGTATAGATTACGACCTTAGAACCTAGTAGATAGGATCTAAACTTATCCAAGGCAAACACGATGGCTAACAGTTCCTTCTCGGTAGTTGTATAATTCAGTTGGGCATCATTCAGAGTTTTGCTAGCATAGTAAATCACATGAAGTAATTTGTTTTCTCGTTGTCCTAACACAACGCCTATAGCATAATCTGAAGCATCACACATAATCTCAAAGGGTAGGTTCCAGTTAGGTGCCTGGACTATGGGGGTGGTAGTGAGTAAACTCTTAAGCTTCTCAAAAGCTTATAAACACGCATCATCAAAGGCAAACTTGACATCTTTTGCAAGCAAATTGCAAAGAGGTCTAGAAATCAAGCTAAAATCCTTAATGAATCGACGATAAAATCCTGCATGCCCTAGGAATGACCTAATATCTTTTACGGTTTTTGGGACCTGTAAAGTATTAATAAGATCAACTTTGGCTTTGTCTACCTCTATACCCTTAGAGGATACGATGTGCCCTAACACAATTCATGATTTAACCATAAAATGGCATTTTTCCCAATTAAGCACTAAATTCTTTTCCTTACACCTAGTCAACACTAATGTCAAATGATGCAAGCACTCATCGAAAGATGAACCAAACACTGAAAAATCATCCATAAAGACCTCTAAAAACCGTTCTACCATATCATAAAATATGCTCATCATGCAACGCTGAAAGGTCGCAGGGGCATTACATAACCCGAAAGGCATGCGTCTATACGCAAAGGTACCAAAGGGACAGGTAAAAGTTGTTTTCTCTTGGTCTTCTGGGGCAATAACGATCTGATTATATCCGGAGTAGCCATCTAAGAAGCAATAATGACTATTTCCAGCTAATTGCTCTAGCATTTGGTCGATAAAAGGAAGGGGAAAGTGATCCTTCCTTGTGACCTTGTTCAATTTCCTATAGTCAATACAAACACGCCATCCCGTGGTCACTCGGGTTGGGATTAACTCGTTATTATCATTCTTGACTACAGTGATACCTGATTTCTTAGGGACAACCTAAACGGGGCTGACCCACTTACTATCTGAAATTGGGTAGATAATACCCGCATCTAACAACTTAAGCACCTCTTTTCGAACTACCTCTTTCATGTTAGGGTTCAGTCGACGTTGCATCTCCCTAGAAGGTTTGGAGTCTTCCTCTAAATGAATCTGATGCATACACACAGTAGGACTTATACCCTTAATGTCTGCTATAGTCCACCCTAAAGCTTCCTTATTATCTTGAAGTACATTCACTAGCCTACTTTCCTGATCACTATCAAAATCGGAAGCTACAATCACAGGTAAAGTCTCAGATGGCCCTAAAAACACATACTTTAGAGTGTCGGGTAGTGGTTTAAGGTCCAACTTAGGAGGCTCTTCTAAAGAAGGAATTAAGGTAGTCTCAGAAGCTGGTAATTGTTCGAACCTAGATTTCCAACTATTAGTGTCTAACACAGGGGTAGAATCTAATAGTGCATTCACTTCTTCAATAGTGCTATCATCGTCAAAATCTAAACCAAAATGGGATAGACAACTTTCTAATGGGTCTTCAGACAAAATGTTTGGTAATGACTCCTGAACTAAGGCTTCTATCATGTTCACCTCTTCAACACATGTGTCATTTATCTCATAAGGTAGCTTACTGACATTAAAAATGTTCATCTCCATAGTCATATTACCGAAAGAAAAATTCATCACAGCATTTCGATAGTTAATGATCGCATTAGACGTAGCTAAAAATAGACGACCTAAAATCACAGGTATCTGGTTCTCTAGGTCAGGGACAAGTTGGGTGTCTAGCACCACAAAATCCACTGGATCTTGTCGACCTCAATGAGAACATCCTCGATAACACCTCGAGGAATTTTAACGGACCTATCAGCTAACTGTAGTGTCATCTGAGTAGGTTTCATTTTAGCAAGTCCTAGCTGTAAATACACATGGTACGGCAGTAAGTTCACACTGGCTCCTAAGTCAAGTAAAGCTTTTTCTACCCGGAATTTACCTATTGTACAAGCAATGGTAGGGGAACCTGGGTCTTTGTACTTTGGAGTTGTGGTGTTCTGAATGATTGAACTTACGTGACTAGCTAAAAAGGCTTTCTTATGGACGTTAAGTTTTCTCTTTCGCGTACACATATCCTTAAGGAACTTGGCATAAGCAGGAATTTGCCTAATTGCATCTAATAAAGGAAGGTTTATGGTAACTTGCTTAAAATCCTCCAATATGTCATTAAAGTTCGATTCATTTTTTGTTGGTACTAATAGCTGGGGAAACGGGGCTCTAGGCACAGAATCAGACCTCCCAGGGACTGAATTGACATCATAAGAAACTTTATCGGTCTCCTCAGCTATGGGTGTTCCTGAGGGGTGAGATCCTGAGGGGTGAACTACAGTATGTTCACTATCGAGCATGGTTACCTCATTGTCTACAATTCTACCACTCCTAAGGGTTCTAACAACATTCAACTGATTCGATTGTTTTTCACCTATTTCATGAACTCCTCTAGGGTTGGGTTGTGTTTGACTAGGAAACCTACCTTTTTCTCTCAAAGACTCATTTATCAGACCTACCTGGGTTTTCAGCTCGGAAATAGCCTGACTATTTTCTTGTCCTATCTTGTTACTAGCTTGTAGACTTAGTTCTACTGATTGCTGGCATTTTGCAGTTTTCTAAGTTAACAAAACGAGAGACTCCTCTTGGCTTAGGATTTTCTTATCCGACTGATTCTGAAATTGAGCTTGTCCCAAAGGATTCTTAGCATAACTAAAACCTGGTGGAGCATTAGAGTTACTAAACTGACCTTGATTCTGGCCCTTAGACCAAGCAAAGTTCGGATGGTTTCTCCACCCAGGGTTATAGGTTTATGAATATGGGTCAAATTTCTGACGATTCTCGAGTCTAGTGTTATTATAAAGAGCATTGGCTTGCTCTTCATTATTATGGCCTTCCCAAAAAGGCTCCGATCTACCACTAGTGTGACCCATTTCTAGAGCTTCTAACCTTTTAGCTATCGCTGCAATTTTGACATCTGATTCAGAGCCTCCTTATATCCTATTAACGTTTCCTCTGCTTAGAAGAATCGTTTTCCGGGGTTCCCTACTATTTTCCCATTGTTGGGTCTTTTCGGCGGCTTCATTCAAAAATGCCATTGCCGCATCAACAGTTTGGTTCTCAAACCCACCTGTACACAAAGATTCAACCGTGGATATTGTGGGATAATCTAAACCCTCATAAAGGATCTGAACTAGCCTAACCTTTTCTAAACCATGGTGAGGACATTGTGTTAACAAATCATTGAACCTTTCCAAATACCTATACAAAGATTCTCCCTCTTGTTGTGAAAATGTGCAGATTTGCGTCCTAATAGACGATGTTTTATGCCTAGGGAAAAACTTATTGAAAAAGGCAGATGTAAGTTGTTCATATGTTTCGATTGACTCAGAAGTCAAACTATACAGCCACGATTTGGCTTTATCTTTCAGGGAAAAGGGAAATAACCTAAGTTTCAAAGCATCATCATCTAAGCCTCTAATTCTTAGGGTACTGCAAATTTCTTCAAAATCCCTAACATGGAAATAAGGGTTTTCATTTTCTTTCCCTAAAAAGATTGGGAGCATCTGTATGGTCCCAGGTTTAAGCTCATAATTGGCTTCTGTGTCAGCTAACTTAATACACGAGGGACGAGTGGTCCTAGTCGGATTTAACAAAGCTTTCGAAGTAGCCATCTATGGAACTATCGGAGTATTAGGGATTCTCTCTTCAGGAGAATGTTCAACACAGGACTCTCCGAAAATTGGACCTTCTAGATTAAGGTAATCGAGACGCTTAGAACTGCTAGGTTTTTCTTTTACAAATCTACCTAGGGCGTCTCTTTTACGTTCAGGCATACACAAGAATTTCCTAAATCTGAAGGGTAAGCAATCACAAATTAAGGACGACTCAACCAAATCAACCCTATTGATTTCTAGAAAACAAAAAGCATGATGGCTCCACTTAGATTGTTTCTAGACCAGCTTCTACTCTTCCAAGAGGCAACTGGGTACAATTTTAGCAAACCTCATAGGACTATCCGAATAAAGTAAGTCGAAGAGAAGTAGGAGAAGCTCAGAGGAGCTTTGATACCCCTACCTCTTTGGCAACGCTTCCTTGGGTTACAAGGCGGCTCTAATCGACTTACAATAATCTTCCTGAACTTTGAGTTAGGCTAACAAAATACCCAATAAGATCCTTTTGAACGACTTTCCTACAAGATCGTTACCCTATCGGTCTCGTTCTAGTCAATATTTTAAGCTTAGGTTCGCGTTCGGTATCGTTTTCCTAAGGCGGGCAAGAAGAGAACGGTGATGAAATCCGAACCCTTATCTTGTATGGCCAGGCCTTGCCCTTTACTAGAAAAGTAAATGTCCGTATTCAGGTCTTCAGCAGATATGCACCTTAAGGAATACAGTAACTCGCTGACAGGGGATTCGCGAGTGTTCAGAACCTTACCTCCCGTTCCAGACGGGGGATGAATCGGTTGTAGTCGACTCGGGCCACTGACTCCTGTGTCAGTGTACGAACCCAAGGTTCAGAGACAATATTGTAATTGTCCTCCTTCTCTGCAAACAGTTTTATAATTAAAGGTACCCTTCCGTAGGGTATAATAAAAAAATAAAAAAATAATGTCCAGAGTCCAAAAGTCCAAACAAAAAGAAAAGAAAAATTACAAAATAATAAAGAAACCCTGATACAATTTTTTTTTCTTTTTTTTCTTCTAAAATAGACAAAACCCTAAATAAAAAATTAAAAAAAAATAAACTAAAGAAAATAACTAAAATAAAATTGTCTTCTTTTCCGTTCTTTTCGCTTTAATCTTCAGCTCCAAGTCTTTACGACATCACCAAACTCCTTGGCTCAATTTTTTTCTTTATGTTCCAAAACCTGTAGACAAAAGATAAATACCCAAAAACGTAAAATAGAAAAAAATAAATAATAATAAATAAATCTTAAACCCTAAAAACAAGTCCGCGTCGGCGGCGCCAAGAACTGATGTGAATTTTAGTTGTAGTGAAAGTGGTGGTAATAGGATTCGATTCTCGAACTTGTGAAGGATAACTTTAGACTTAAATTTTAAAACTAAAATATAAAAAAATCACTGATATTTAAAACAAATACTGACAAAGTTGATATCAATATAAAAAGAACACTGAGGCTAAGATTCCACTATTTTTCCAAATTCAAAGTGATTTTATCTAGTATTTATATTTATTCAATTTTTGCGTTTCATTTGATTCTAAGCTATTGCAACATGTAGATTTTCAAAATAACAAGTGTAAATCCAAAGTATAAAACATCAAAAACCTATGGCTAAGCATGCTCTATCAAAAGAAATAACAATTGCTTAACAAAAATCATTCAAACAATTATAAATCAAGGAAAATAATCATAAAAATAATTGAAATAAAATAAATAAAATAGATTATACCACTTTTTATTGGAAAAATAGCTTCCTCTATCGCCTCAGCAATGGGGTTTAGCTCCTCATATTAATCATAATCTCAAAATACATGTTTATGGCTCAAAAGTTGATTAAAAGGGAGAAAGGTGTTAAAGCAGCGGATTCTGTAGTTGCTGAAGGTCTAAAACAATCGGAGTTGTTGCTGAAGGGCTTCGGTGACTGCAGAAAGATGCGACCATGTAATCTGCTGACAGGAAGAACAGAAGTAAGTATAGAAACCAAAACTAAGTTGGGCTGGACTTGAATGGAGTAAACAGGGTTGGTACATCTGTTTGTATCGATTAGAATGGGCTGAATGATCGGGTTTTGCTCTCAATCATTGTTATACATTGTCATAGCATCATTATACAACATCAAAGTCCAATTGTATCACAACTTTGACAATAATACTATGGTGATATGTATCACTCACCCTTAGTCAATACTTTATCTCAACATGAAAACCACCCCCCTTACATAATGATCCGTAAACCATATGTATTTGTAGTGTTAACTACATATTAATTCTCCCCCTTTTTGTCAATATAAATTGGCAAAGGTACGAAAATTAGTGGGATACTCATGAAATTTTCATAGAGATACTTCATGACCAAAAGAAAACAACATACCAACTTGTTTCGATGATTTCACATAGTCAAAACTTAGTGTATTCATCAAGGAGTTTATAAAGATACAAGATAACTCCTACAATATTCCACAGCCGCACTCCCCACAAAGATTTGGCAATTAAGCAGAAGTTCAATTAAGAACTCTCCCCCATAAAATGTCTTTCCCGAAAGAACAACAAGAGCGACCTTACTTTCACAAGAAAAAAAGGATTTCTTTGGACATTAACAAATCACATGAAAACATGAATTTGTATCCAAAAACACAATTGAATTAACCACAAGGAAAATGATTAATTCAATTGGCCATGATCAGCATAAGAGAACTTACGGAGCAACACAGTATGTACACAAAGATGTGGATCAGGGAAGGACCAATACTGTGGAATAAACAAAGATTCATTCTATTTTTCATCACTATCTGCACAATGACATATAATAGACTTAATCTTCGTAAACAAAAGTTCATCCTTTCTTTCATCAATATTTGCATAATGACATAAAAGGCTTAACTTTTGTAGTCAAAAGTTCATTCTATCTTTTATCAATACTTTCATACCGACATATAATAGAGATAACTTTTGAACAAGTATGGGACAGTCAAGGTTCATGGACGTAAACAACATATCCCATAACAATTTGCAATATATGAAACTATAAAGATTAATATTACAAAAATCATCTTCCAAATAAACTTTAGAATTTAAATAAATAAATCTAAAAACATTGCAAGATGAAAAACCGTTGGCAATAGCTATGTGTCCTCACAATAATGGCTAATCCAAACCCTAGTTATCCTTCTTAAAACACAAGAATAAATTATCATAAGAAGTTTCCTGGATATTAAGACCTCTAAAAAATTCTTTATCGTCCCCGAACTCCTTGTCGTCAACAACCATAGGAACATAAGGTTCATGAAGAAATGAGTTAATTCCAACAAACCTTTTAGACTGATGTCGAACCAGGGCCTTCTGAATTTCGAGAGTTCTAACAACAAAAGCTTTTATTTCCTGAGTCTCTTTTCTTGTTTCCTTCAACTCTTCAAGAATCCCAAAGAACTTCTGTTGATTAGACAGAACAGCTCTTGGTTTTCTTATATTCCTCCTTTTTCTTTTCAAATTTGAAGATACAAGATATTTATCTTTTTCCTTCATGATTGATGGCTTAACAATCATATTAACATCTTTTCCATCAGAAGACATAATGCTTGGAATCTCCATACACATATGAGATTGTGGGAGGAATTCATAAATCAGACTCAACAAACAGTCTTGAGATAAAAAGAGTTTTTCAGAAAAGGAAAAAAGGAATATAGGGTTACGGAACCTTTAAACACACAAGTTCACGTACACACAACTCTCAACCCTAAAGAGGGTAGAATTGTCGAGAATAACCCTTTTTTTATTGATTAAACAGGGAAGTTCCTTCCAATATCAATTAGATATGAAAAGGGAACGAATTCCAGACTTGCATATCACAGCAAACCTACAAAGGAGAAAAACAAAACAATTTTTTTATTATTTTCCTAAAGCCTGAGGTATGCACAATCTTATCTCTTTTTATCTGGCACATGAGACAAGATGCACTATCCAACAAATCAAGTTGTGCTGGGGTGAACAATAATCTGTCCATCATAACCTATTCGAAAGGAATTCATATAACCATGTTTCACAGAGTGTTTAGACCATAATTTTTCCTCTATTGGTCTAGTTTTTTCTTTGGAAACTAACTTCTTTGAAGAGGAAATGAGTTTACATACTGTTAGAGCACTGCTCGGTCGAACTCGCAAGCGTTGCTATCTCAAGCTTGTTTTTCAAGTTTAGTTGCCAAAACTATAAGTCTTGATTTCTAGTCTACTTCTAATTAAGTCTCGGATTAGGATAGTAAGTGTAGTTGAGCTTTAGACTCCATGGCGTTCATTGAATGAAGATGAAGAACTACTCAAGGGAACTTGTGGAAATTCATCAACAAAAGGTATGTGGAGACTTGATCTTATATATCACTCAAAAGTCTATCTACTCTATCTCCTATTTGAGACAAAAGTCGTATTGCTATATAGACTTCAATTAGGCACATTTGCTATTTCGAGCCGAGTCTATCTCGCTTATCTATTTCTTGAAATATGTGTTGGTAAGCTTTCACTTTAGCCAAGTTCATCTTTACTGGTGACGAAAGTCATGTTGATTATTTCAATAACTTGCTTTGATGAAATTAGTTTGTAAATAACAACTATTTTAACATCCTCTAAGAAAGTTTCAATGATTGAAATGAGAGCTTAGAACAAGTAACCATGTTTGGATATAAACATAGTGTGTTCTCACATTTGTGTAAAAGTCCAAAAAACGGGAACCCAAAGTATGCGTACCCGTACGCGTACTGGCGGATGTTGGAAATCCGGGTAAGTATGCCTACCCTTACGCATACTGGCAGAAGAATCACGTCCGTGAATTTCTTCAGGAGTTTGGAAGTGAAAAACAAACTCAATCCGGTTAATTAAGTACGTGTACCCGTTTGCATACTTAAGTAGGTTACTTTCTAAAATCGGTTTGTTCATGAACTAAAACATTTATATAATAAGGAATGCAATCTTTGCAAACCGTGGCTATAATATTCATGAATTGGTTCGAGTGAATCAAAATCGATTTTGCTTCAATTGTATCTTGTATACTTCTATGAGATCTAAGCAATTGAAAAACTCTATAACTAGTTCATTTGAGTCATTTGAACTAGTTATGGTAAAGATGAATAAGGTTGATATGAAAGTGCACATATGGCTAACCATTGGTTAGCTATTGTTGAACCGACTAAGTGTACACGTTTAGGTACGGTTACTCAAACCTAAATGAAGTTACATTTCATTTGTGTATAACAAGCTAAGTTCAATCTAACGGTTGAAAGATATTATCTTGAATCTAATCAGTTTTTCATCTAACGGTAAATATTGGATGCTTTGTTACCAAGATAACTTAGATTGCAAACCCTGATTTGAAATCTATATAAAGGATAACTCTAACAACTGGGAAACCTAATCCCCACACCTCATGTGTGATACCAGTTGTATAAGATAGAGTCGATTCTCCTTTAACCTTAGGTTTTTCACGAAACCTTGTAGATTAACGACTTAAAGACTTAGTTGGGATTGTGAAGCCAGACCCAACTATTTTCTCTATAATTGAGTGATCTGATCTTGCTGTTTTCTATCGGGATTGAGTACAATCATAAGATTGGATTGAGATTTATATCTCTGATAGGAAAGATAGAAAAGTAGTCACGAACACCTTCTTCTCATCGTTTGTGATTCCACAATATCTTGTTTCGTTAATCTATTAAGATTATTGTGAGGTGATTGATAATTCTAGGATGTTCTTCGGGAATATAAGTCCGGGTTATCAATTGGTTCATGTTCACCTTGATTTATCAAAACAAGGAACAAAACTCGTAGGTATTTCTTTGGGAGACAGATTTATCTATTCAATAAACTTTTCTATGTGATACAGATTTGTTTATCAAGTCTTCGATTTTGGGTCGTAGCAACTCTTGGTTGTGGGTGAGATCAGCTAAGGGAATCAAGTGCGTAGTATCTTGCTGGGATCAGAGACGTAAGGAGCATGACTGTACCTTGAATCGGCGTGAGATTAATTAGGGTTCAACTACATTCAAAACCGAAGTTAGCTTTGTAGTAGGCTAGTGTCTATAGCGGCTTAATACAGTGTGGTGTTCAACTCTGGACTAGGTCCCGGGGGTTTTCTGCATTTGCTGTTTCCTTGTTAACAAAACTTCTGGTGTTTGTGTTATTTCTTTTCCGCATTATATTTTGTTATATATTGAAATATCACAGGTTGTGCTTTGAATCGATCAATTGGTAAATCCAACCTTTGGTTGTTGATTGAAATTTATTGATCCTTGAACATTGGTCTTTGGTACCGTTCAAGTTATTTCTCTTATATTCAATCAGGCTTGCAAATTCTTATTTTTTTGATTGCGGATTGAATTGAGAAATTGAGATATAACTCTTTGATATTCTTTTTATTAAGATTGAGTCTAACTGTCTAGTTGATTCTCTTGAAAGTATATTGGAGTTAGTCCATACAGATTGCTAAGCGAAATATTGGGTGAGGTTGTTAGACCCCCGCTTTTTCACATTCCTCTGATGATTTTTGAACAAGTTTGAGCTTGTTAGCTAATCGATTTGCTCTTCGTTGAAGTTTGTTGACGTATCTTATTTTTTGTTTGTAATTGAAACACTTTGAGAGTTCATGACCTATGAGAGAACAATAAGAGCACGTCAACATGGAAGATGATCCAGATGCCCGAGATGTGTAAGCTGCTAGACACATAGTGGAACCTGAAACATCAGAAGAAGTGTTTCCAGTGGAAACAGATAGATCCATTTTTTCTAACAGACCGATTGAGATTTCTTCTGAAAGAATATCAAGATTGATGTATGTATTGCTACAATTGTCAAAATCAATATTTTCACAAAGAAGTGAAACACTTGACTTTTCGTCTTCATTAGAATCATAGTTGTCAGACATTTCATCAAGAGTTGCAGCTAGACCTTTGTTTCCAGTGTTTTTTCTCCGATTTGGACACTCATTTGCAAAATGACCAAAACCTTTACACTTAAAGCACTAAGGCATATCCTCGTCATCAGTTTCATCAGTATCCCTGTTTTTAGGAGGAACACGATTATGAGGTTTAACTGATGACCTAGGTTTATCTCTGGAGAACCGTTTACTTCTCTTCAAAATAAGATCCCTAAACTGTCTTTTGATCAGGGAGACTGACTTGTAAAGATCTTCATCTGATGAATCAGTCTCAAAAAGATCATCTCCAGCGATGCAAACACTCTTACTTTTGCCATGTAATTTAGTGTTATTTTGTGCTTTGAAAGCAACATCCTTTCCGGATTTGGATGTATGCTCATGATCAAAGATCTTTAACTTCCCAACCAAAGTATTTCTTGAAAGAATTGGAAGGTTATTTCCTTCAACGATGGCATGCTTCTTAGAATCGTATCCGGATGGCAACGATCTGAGAATTTTCATCACAATGTCCTTTTCAGGAATAGTTTTACCGAATGCAAATGATGCATTAACAATTTCAGACACTTTGTGATTAAACTCATCAAATGACTTTTCATCTGCCATATGAAGGTTTTCCCAATCAGAATTTAGGTTTTGAATCCTAGCTTCCTTTTTACAGGTATTCCCTTCAAATACGGTTTCTAAGATATCCCAAGCATCTTTAGACGTTGTGCAAGTAGTCACATGATGCTGGAGCTCTGGGGAAATGGCATGAATGATAGCATTTAACCCGTCGTAATTTTGCTTTGCAGCGAGAATCTCGAGGTTCATATGCACCAATATCCTTTGGAATAGTTGCATCGCCTTCTGCAACAACCGGAGGATTATAGCCATTAACCACATAAACCTATGATTGAAAATCACGCGCTTGAAGAAAGGCACGCATAGCAATTTTCCACCACAAGTAATTTGAGCCATCAAAGACTGGTGGTACGTTTATAGAGATAGCACTTCTGTCCATATTCAGATCGCTACAAACACAGACTTATGAGGTCTTTATGTGTTTGCCTGCTCTGATACCAATTGAAAAAGCGGGGGTCTAACAACCACACCCAATATTTCGTTTGAAAATCTGAATAGACAAACTCCAATATACTTTCAAGAGAATCAACTAGACAATCAAACTCAATCTAGAGAAAAGTATATCAAAGAGTTGTATATCTCTATCTATCAATTCAATCCGCAATCAGCAAATAAGAATTTGCGAGCCCGATTGAATATAAGAGAAATAACTTGAACGGTACCAAAGACCAATGTTCAAGGATTAATCAATTTCAATCAACAACCAAAGGTTGGATTTCCCGATTGATCGATTCAACGCACAACCTGTGATATTTTAATTATATAACAAAATATAATGCGGAAAAGAAATAACATAGAAACCAGAAGTTTTGTTAACGAGGAAACCGCAAATGCAGAAAACCCCCGGGACCTAGTCCAGTTTTGAACACCACATTGTATTAAGCCGCTAAAAACACTAGCCTACTACCAATGAACTTCGGACTGGAATGTAGTTGAACCCTAATCAATCTCACACTGATTCAAGGTACAGTCGTGCTCCTTACGCCTCTGATCCTAGCAGGATACTACGCACTTGATTCCCTTAGCTGATCTCACCCACAACCAAGAGTTGCTACGACCCAAAGTCGAAGAATTGATAAACAAATCTGTCTCACACAGAAAAGTCTATTGGAATAGATAAATCTGTCTGTCATAGAAATACCTACGAGTTTTGTTTCGTCTTTTGATAAATCAAGGTGAACAGGAACCAATTAATATACCGGACTTATATTACCGAAGAACATCCTAGAAATATCAATCACCTCACAATAATCCCAATCGATTAACAAAACAATATATTGTTGAATCACAAACGATGAGACGAAGATGTTTGTGACTACTTTTCAATCTTACCTATCAGAGATAAATGTCAAGCAAATCTTATCAAAGATAATCCTCAATCACGATAGTAAAAGTAAGATCAGAACACGCAACTACAGAGAAAATAGTAGGGTCTGGCTTCACAATCCCAATGAAGTCTTTAAATTTTTAACCTACAGGGTTTCGTGAAAAACCTAAGGTTAAAGGTAAAAAGACGAGGGTACCCAAATATACCTCAATCTAAAACTTTTCCACCTATAAGTCCTTTCTCCGAATGTGATTGTCTATGGACTGAGTCGAGACAATACAACGAATCGGTTCACACTTCGTGTGATCATCTATGGATACGAGACCGAGACAATACAACAACAAAGTATGATTACTTGATAATAGGTTCGGACTTAACCAAACACTATAGGATTGCTATCAAGTAATTAGGAATTAACGTTTGTGTATTTTACTTTTAATTATAATAAAAACAATTATAATTGCGGAAATAGAAAAGTAAAAGACATAGCAAGATTTTGTTAACGAGGAAACCGCAAATGCAGAAAAACCCAGGGACCTTGTCCAGAATTGAATACTCTCAGTGAAAAAGTGGGGGTACAACAACCTCACCCAATAATTCGCTTAGCAATCTGTATGGACTAACTACAATATACTTTTAAGATAATCAACTAGACAGTCAGACTCAATCTTAATAAAAAGTATATCAAAGAGTTATATCTCAATTTCTCGATTCAATACTTACTCAAGCAAATAGAAATCTGCGAGTCTAATTGAATACAAGAGAAATTAACTTGAATGGCACAAAAGACCAATGTTCAAGTATCAATCAATTTCAAACAACAACCAGAGGTCGGATTTCCAAATTGATTGATTCAATGCACAACCTGTGATATTTCAATTATATAACAAAATATAATACGGAAAATAAATAACACAAACACCAGAAGTTTTTTTAACGAGGAAATCGCAAACGCAGAAAAACCTCAGGACCTAGTCCAGATTGAACACACACTGTATTAAGACGCTACAGACACTAGCCTACTACAAACTAACTTCGGTCTGGACTGTAGTTGAACCCCAATCAATCTCACACTGATCCAAGGTATAGTTGCGCTCCTTACGTCCCTGATCCGAGCATGATACTACATACTTGATTCCCTTAGCTGATCTCACCCACAACTAAGAGTTGCTACGACCCAAAGTCGAAGACTTTAATAAAAAAATTTGTCTCACACAGAAAATCTACAGTAATAGATAAATCTGTCTCCCACAGAAATACCTATGAGTTTTGTTCCGTCTTTTGATAATTCAAGGTAAACAGGAACCAATCGATAACCTAGACTTATATTCCCGAAGAACAGCCTAGAATTATCAATCACCTCACAATAATTTTAATCGACTAGCGAAACAAGATATTGTGGAATCACAAACGATGAGATGAAGATGTTTGTGACTACTTTTCTATCTTGCCTATTGGAGAAATTAATCTCGAGTCAATTTTACAATTGTACCCAATACGATAGAAACAACAAGATCATATCACGCAACTACATAGAAAATAGTTAGGTCTGGCTTCACAATCCCAATGAAGTCTTCAAGTTGTTGACCTACAGGGTCTCAGTAGAAACCTAAGGTTAAAGGAGAATCGACCCTAGCTTATACAACTAGTATCACACAGGAGGTGTGGGGATTCACTTTCCCAGTTGCTAGAGTTCTCCTTTATATAGTCTCCAAATCAGGGTTTGCAATCTAAGTTACCTTGGTAACAAAGCATTCAATATTCACCGTTAGATGAAAACCTGATTAGATTCAAGATAATATCTTTCAACCTATAGATCGAACTTAGCTTGTTATACACAAATGAAATATACCTCATTTAGGTTTGTGTAACCGTACCTAAACGTGTACACCTAGTTGGTTTAACAGTAGTTAACCAAATGGTTAGCCATATGAGCACTTTCATATCAACCATATTCATCTTCACCTTAACTAGTTCAAATGACTCAAAAGAACTAGTTAGAGAGTTGTTCAATTGCATAGATCTCATAGAAGCATACAAGACACAATCGAAGCAAAATCGGTTTTGATTCACTCGAATCGATTCATGAACTTTATAGCCACGGTTTACAAATATGCATTCCTTAGTTTATATATATTTAAGTTCACGAATAAACCAATTTTAGAAAGTAACACACTTAAGTATGCGTACTTAAGTAACCGGATTTGAGTTTGTTTTGGTTTCAAAATTCAGCAGAAATTCACGGACGTGAACTTTCCACCAGTATGCGTACGGGTACGCATACTTAGGTAACCAGATTGAGTTGGTTTTTATTTCCAAACTTAGCGGAAATTCACAGACGTGAACTTCCTCCAGTATGCGTACGGGTATGCATACTTACTCAGTCTCCATCAACCATTTAGTACACATACAAGTATGCATACATTTGGTTCCCGGTTTTGGACTTATACACTAATGCGCGAACACATTATATGCTTATATCCAAGGATGGTTACATGTTCTAAACTCTCATTTCAATCATTGAAACATTCTTAGAGGATGTTAAATTAAGGTTACTCACACACTTTTTTTTACCAAAACAATTTTCAAGATATTGAAATAACCAACATGACTTTCGTCACTTGTAAAGATGAACTTGGCCAAAGCGAAAGCTTACCAACACATATTTCGAGAAAAATATAAGTGAGATAAACTCGGCTCGAAATAGCAAATGTGTATAATCGAAGTCTATATAGTAATACGACTTTTGTCTCGAGATAGGAGATAGAGTAGATAGACTTTTTGAGTGATAGATAAGTTCAAGTCTCCACATACCTTTTAGTCGATGAAGTTCCACCAGTTCCTTGAGTAGTTCTTCGGCTTTGTATGATGAACGCCGTGGAGTCCAGAGCTAACCTACACTTTCTATCCTAGTCCGAGACTTAGCTATAAGTAGACTAGAAATCAAGACTTATAGTTTTTGCAACTAAACTTGACAACAAGCTTGAGATAGCAACGCTTGCGAGTTCGACCGAGCAGTGCTCTAACACTCAGGATTAAGCCGCTATACAAAATCAAACCAACTTCGTATAGTTGAGACCAAGCAACTAAACCTATAGTTCACCTAGTTCCCTCAGTATCCCTGCGCCTCCAACTTGTAATAAGTCACGCACTTGGAACAATTTTTTTGGTTCGTATTCCAAAAAGTAAAGGAACAACAAATTTGTTCGGTAACAAATCTTTTCAAACAACGTGATATGAGTTTGACAAAAGGCTCTTCCGTTTATCCCAATAAACTCCTTTGTCAGGTTCTTAGATCTATCTATTAAACAACTACAAAAGTAATTGTTTTAGACTATGCAATAAATACTCTTAATCACAAAGAATTGTATTGATGCCGATCTACTCAACTAATCAATCAAGGTTATCACCAAGATAAACCGATTATAGTTGGATCCCCAGCCGATTAAGTTTTGTGCACACCAATGATTATGAACTCAAATAAGAAATCTTTTTTGTCTTCAAATCTTCTTAGATCTTCAATAAACACCTGCACACAAACAACTTGAATCTATTGTGATCAATCATATACAGAACGGAGTCTGTTAACAATGGATTATCACAAGATGTCTTTAGATCTAAAAACAGTTCTAAAGATCCCCGTCAATACTTCGATCTAGATTGAGTGAATCTTATATCAGAAGAGAAGATTCTCAAGCATAAACAAATTAGCTGCAATCAAAGTTCAACAACCGTTAGTCAATCAAATCAATCGAAAACTAATAATAAACTGCAATTATCTAGTTTCCTACCAACGGTACTCGTAGAGCTTCCCAATCCCAAAGAAGTCTTTAAAACGAGCGGTCGTAAGAGTTTTCGCCTAATTAGGGTACTTTCCTCTCTGAATAGACGGCTCCACCAGTAACAACACAACTAGGTAGTTTTGCTGGCTCTGAGGATTAGTTTGCTTGAAATGCAAACTTAAATATTTATAGACCAAGGAAGTTTGGACACCAAGTAATTTCCAAAACCGAATATTCTCAAAGATATGCAATAAAGTCCAAATCGGTTTTCATAATTCCAGGAAATGCTCTGTCCAAATATTGACCGAAATCTCAGTAGAAAATCTCAAATTAGTAAATGCACATTACTAATTTTTAATTTATAAAGATATGCATTTAATTGCTGGAAATTAAAAGCATATAAAAACTAAAAACCTTAATTAAAAGATTCTCAATTTATTTCGATCCGGGATTCTCCTTTAGCTATTAAGGAATATCTTTGAACAATAAAAGATAAGAGTTACTGCACATGTTCAAAGTATGTCGACATCTTTACTTTGTAAATCCTTTTTCATATTTACAATCTTGGAACCGATTTTCCACACTTCCAAACAAGTTTAGAATTGGTTCATTTGACTTCCAAGAACTATGTGATTGATTATCCTATCAAATCACCAATCATGGGTTTCACGGTTCTACCAAAACAAGTTTCGGTTCTACCTCCATGTGGGTACTACCAAAAGTTGGTTGACTAGGTACTAGGATCGGTTACCACATATTTATGGTATAAACTTGTATTCGGTTGCACAAGTCATAGGATCGGTTCTCCAATTAATAAAAACTTGTTATACCTCTTACAAGGATCGATTCCCTCTTGTGATCGGTTCCACCTCTTACTAGGATCGGTTCCCCAATGTCTAGAGTTGGTCATACCAATTACAATAAATCGATCATACCATCTCGGGTGATTACTTAAGATCGGTTTCACTAATAAAAGTCATATCAATACAAAAGTCAGGCATTGTGAATAGTTTTACCAAGATATATAAACAAGTTATGAGTGGTTATACTAAACACACATATTGGTAATCCAAAGATTTGCAATGAATAACAATACCAATAAGCCTAGCGATTTCCCTTTCGATTCACAAAACAAGTTTATGAATGTACTTCCTTTAAACGAATGTAAAACATTGTTTCCTAGGACGAAATCTTCACCCATACCCATACATAATCACAATAGCATTCATACGATTATGTCGATGTCTTATATACGAAGTTCAAAAGATAAACGTTATACTTCGTATTGTGATTCCTTAATACCATGTCTAACTATAGTATAATCATTCACAGCTTCGCAGTTATGTTTTCAATATGCAAGACTTGAAAGATACATTAGGAATGAAACAGTTCAAGTCAAATATTACTAACCTCAAGTGGAAGGATGATGTCGTCGTTGTAGCTATTTACTTCTTCACATTCTTCAAGTCTTCATGTAATACTTGTAAGTCTCATATCCTAGTAACTTTCTAGCTAACTTATACGAAGTTGACTCTAGTAAATAATCAAACGACTCTTGAAATGAGTTTTGGTTCACTAAAATATGACAACCAAACTTGACATACCAATGCTTGGTGGGTTCAATCGAGCTATGCTCTAACAATCTCCCCCTTTGTCAATTTTAGTGACAAAACTCTTACATCATATGGATAAACAAATTACAAGAATTCATTACACATACGCTTGATTCCAAGTTTCAACAGCACAATAACCTGTATACATTCAATCCATAAATGCCGTTGTTGACATTATAATAACAAAGCTAATACTCCCCCTAAAGGTAGGATAGGTAGATTTTCAATCCGCGTGTCTTTTTTATTCCCTTTGTAGTTAAGATAACCACAAGTATCAATATGATATGTTACTTCCCCTTAGTCTATGCTTTACTCTTTCGTTAGATATAGCGTTAAAGCACCATTGTCCTTTCCTTAGTGATACCAAATCACTTGTTTACTCCATATATTTATCCACATTTTTGTCACAAAATGGCAAAGGTACGAGAAAATAAAAGACAAACCTAAAAGACTTGCAAAACCTATAATAGTTAAGCACGGGGGTTCCACACACCATTTTAGACAACCAATATCAAAACCGAAACTACAAAGTAATTTTGTTTTGATATGTTACCAAGGAAACAATTTCCCGAAGCAATTTTCCCTAATAGTTTAGCAAATCAAAAATTGACTAAGCACCTTAGTTCTTTTGCTAAACCGATTGTACAAATACAATCGCTTGTTCGATAAGACCAAAATAAATATCAGCATTAACTGTATTTTTCTCATCAGGTTCTAATTATTCAAATAATAACTTAGACCTTTCACTTTTAAACAATACAAGTACTAGGTTAGTTAACTAGCATTTCTTGTTAAGGCATTCTATTAGACTTGAATAACCGAAACCTCCACTTTGATAAGTCTAACTAAGATCAGAATTAACTTAGTTTCTCTTATCCGGAATCGAATAGGACTAAACAATTGATCCGGAAAACCTTTTTGTTAAGCCATAAAGAATTCATACAAACCAAATAAACCAGCTTGCATAATTATTTACCTCAACCGGAAACAATTGAAACAAACATAGACATTATAGTACTGTAAATGCACCATAATTTCGTAAGCCTAAACAATTGATCCCCAGCCGATCAAGTTTTGTGCACACCAAAGATTATGAACTCAAATAAAAAATATTCTTTGTCTTCAAATCTTTTTAGATCTTCAATAAACACCTGCACACAAACAACTTGAATCTCTTGTGATCAATCACACACAGAACGGAGTCTGTTAACAATGGATTATCACAAGACGTCTTTATATCTAAAAACAGTTCTAAAGATCCCCGTTGATACTTCGATCTAGTTTGAGTGAATCTTATATCATAAGAGAAGATTCTCAAGCATAAACAAACTAGGTGCAATCAAAGTTCAACAACCGTTAGTCAATCAAATCAATCGAAAACTAATAATAAACTGCAATTATCTAGTTTCCCACCAACGGTACTCGTAGAGCTTCCCAATCCCAAAGAAGTCTTTAAAACGAGCGGTCGTAAGAGATTTAGCCTAATTAGGGTACTTTCCTCTCTGAATAGACGGCTCCACCAGTAACAACACAACTAGGTAGTTTTGTTGGCTCTAAGGATTAGTTTGCTTGAAATGAAAACTTCAATATTTATAGACCAAGGAAGTTTGGACACCAAGGAATTTCCAAAACCGAATATTCTCAATGATATGCAATAAAGTCCAAAACGGTTTTCATAATTCCTGGAAATGCTTTTTCCAAATATTGACTGAAATCTCAGTAGAAAATCTCCAATTAGTAAATGCACATTACTAATTTTTATTTTCTAAAGATATGCATTTAATTGATGGAAATTAAAAGCATATAAAAACTAAAAACCTTAATTAAAAGATTCTCAATTTATTTCGATCCGGGATTCTCCTTTAGCTATTAAGGAATATCTTTGAAAAATAAAAGATAAGAGTTACTGCACATGTTCAAAGTATGTCGACCTCTTTACTTTGTAAATCCTTTTTCATATTTACAATCTTGGAACCGATTTGTCACACTTCCAAAAAAGTTTAGAAATGGTTCATCTGACTTCCAAGAACTATGTGATTGATTATCCTATCAAATCACCAATCATGGGTTTCACGGTTCTAACAAAAAAAGTTTCGATTCTACCTCCATGTGGGTACTAAGATTAGTCACGCTAGGACAAAATCTTCACCCATACCCATACATAATCACAATAGCATTCATACGATTATGTCGATGTCTTATATACGAAGTTCAAAAGATAGACGTTATACTTCGTATTGTAATTCCTTAATACTATGTCTAACTAGAGTATAATCATTTACAGCTTCGCAGTTATGTTTTGAATATGCACGACTTGAAAGAAATGTTAGGAATAAAATAGTTCAAGTCAAATATTACTAACCTCAAGTGGAAGGATGATGTCGTCGTTGTAGTTCTTTACTTTTTCACATTCTTCAAGTCTTCACGTAATACTTGTAAGCCTCATATCCTAGTAACTTCCTAGCAAACCTATACGAAGTTGACTCTAGTAAATAATCAAGCGACTCTTTAAATGAGTTTTGATTCACTAAAATATGACAACCAAACTTGACATACCAACGCTTGGTGGGTTCAACCGAGCTATGCTCTAACAAAAGGAGAATCGACTCTAGTTTATACAATTAGTAACACACATGAGGTGTGGGGATTAGGTTTCCCAGTTGCTAGAGTTCTCCTTTATATAGTTTTCAAATCAGGGTTTGCAATCTAAGTTACCTTGGTAACAAAGCATTCAATATTCACCATTAGATGAAATCCTGATTAGATTCAAGTTAATATCTTTCAACCGTTAGATCGAACTTAGCTTGTTATACACAAATGAAATGTACCCTCATTTAGGTTTATGTAACCATACCTAAACGTGTACACCATGTTGGCTCAACAGTAGTTATCCGAGGTTAGCTATATGAACACTCTCATATCAACCTTATCCATCTTAACCATAACTAGTTCAAATGACTCAAATGAAACTAGTTAAAGAGTTGTTCAATTGCTATATTCTCATAGAAGTATACAAGAACATAATTGAAGAAAAATCGGTTTAATTCACTTGCATCAATCATGAACATTATAGCCACGGTTTGCAAAGAATGCATTCCTTAATATATAAATGTATTTGTTCATAACAAAACCGATTTTAGAACTTTAACCATTCAAGTATGCAAACGGGTACGTATACTTGAAATAGCCGTACCAAGTTTGGTTTTCTCAAGTATGCGAACGGGTACGCATACCTCCAAACCCAGCAGAAAATTCCGGACATAAACCTACGCCAGTATGCGTACGGGTACGCGCACTTAGGTTCCCGAACTTCTCAAATCAACAGGTTCGCATACGGGTATGCATACTATGGTTCCCGGACATGGATCACACATATGCAAGAGTGCACAACATGTTTATAATCCAATGTTGGTTAAGTGTTCTAAACACGTATTTCAATCATTGAAACTTTCTTAGAGGATGACAATAGCCGATTTCACACACTATTAGCATCAAAGCAATTTTCAAGTTATTGAAATAATCATAACGAAACATTCCAAGTCTACACCAAATGATTGTATCACACAAACCATGTAAGATGTTACTCGGAAATTTTCACATGATCATCTTTTGACTTTCGTCAAGAATATAAGATGAACTTGGTTGAAGCGAAAGCTTACCAACACATATTTAGAGAAATATGTAAGCGAGTTAAACTCAGCTCGAAATATCAAATGTGTATAATCTAAGTTTATATAGTTATATGACTTTTGTCTCAAATAGAAGATAGAGTAGATAGACTTTTGAGTGATAGATGAGTTCAAGTTTCCACATACCTTTTGTTGATGAAGTTCTACAAGCTCACCTTAGTAGTTCTTCGTATTCAATTGATGAACGTCGTGAAGTCTTATGCTAAACTACACAATCTATCTTAGTCCGAGACATCACTATAAGTAGACTAGAAATCAAGACTTATAGTTTTGATCACTAACATTGACAAACAAGCTTGAGATAGCAACGCTTGCGAGTTCGACCGAGCAGTGCTCTAACAGTAACCCTACATTCCTTTTTCCTTCCTTGAAAACTCTTTTTGTCAAAAGATTTCTTATGGAGATAAGATTGTTTATTTCTCTCACAATTCCATATTTGAATGGAGACTCAAAGCATCATATCTTTTGATGGAAATTTAATATGATTATTAAGCCATCAATCATGAAGGAAAAAGATAAATCTCATTATTCTACAACTTTGAAGAGAAAAAGGAAGAATATGAAGAAACCAAGGGCTAACCCCTCAAATCTTCAGAAGTTTTCTGGTGTTCTTGAAGAGTTGAAAGAAACAAGAATGGAGATTCAGCAAATAAAGGCTATTGTTGTAATAACTCTTGAAATTCAGAAGGCCCTGGTTCGGCATCAGTCAAGAAGGTTTGTTGGAATTGACTCCTTTCTTCACGAACCTTATATTCCAATGTCTGTTGACGACAAGGAGTTCGGGGACGATAAAGAATTTTTCAAGAATATTAATGTCTAGGAAACTTCTTATGGGAATTTATTCTTATGTTTTTAAGAAGGATAACTAGGATTTGGAATAGCAAATATTGTGATTACACACAGCTATTTCCAACGATTTTCATCTTGCAATGTTTTAGATTTATTTATTTAAATTCTAAGTTATTTGGAAGATGATTTTGCAGTATTAATCTTTATTGGTTTTATATATTACAAAAATATTATGGTATATGTGTGTTTACGTCCTGAACTATGATTATCTCGTATATGCCAAAAGTTAAGTCTAATATGTCATTATGCAAATATTGATAAAAGATAGAATGAACTTTTGAATATTCCGCAGTATTGATCTTTCCCTGATCCACTTCTATGTGAAAGTACTGTATGGCTCCGTAAGTTTTCTTATGTTTAGCATTTCCGATTAAACTAATCATTAAAGTCTTCTTGTGGTTAATTTATTCGAGTTTTCGGGATACAAATTCATGTTTCATGTAATTTGTTAATGTCCAAAGAAATCCTTCTTTTCTTATAAAAGTAAGGTCGCTCTTGTTGTTCTTTAGGGAATTACATTTTATGGGGGAGAGTTCTTAATTGAACTTGTGCTTAATTGCCAAATCTTTGTGGGGAGTGCGGCTGTGGAATATTGTAGGAGTTATCTTGTATCTTTATAAACTCCTTGATGAATACACTAAAGTTTCGACTATGTGAAATCATCGAAACCAAGTTGATATGTTCTCTTTTAGTCATGAATAATCTCTTTGATAATTTCATTATGATCCCGCTAGTTTTCGTACCTTTGCCAATTTATATTGACAAAAAGGGGGAGAATTATTTTATAGTTCACACTACATACATATGGTTTACGGATCAATATGTAAGGGGGAGTGGTTTTCATAGTGAGATGAAGTATTGACTAAGGGGAGAGATACATATCACCGTAGTATTATTGTCAAAGTTGTGATACAATTGAACTGTGATGTTGTGTAATAATACTATGAAACTGTATAACAATAATTGAGAACAACTGTTTTCTTATTGTTATGGCTACGGATCTTCGACAACAATGATGCTGAGTTGAACACGTTCAGAATCACTAGAGTACTTGGAGTGACGAAGAATTCAAGGAATGTTGAAGAACCAAGGAAATCAAGCATGTTGGATGAAAAGCTACAAAGTTTATTTATTTTGTAATCCATATGTATTGATAGTTTTGTCACTAAAATTGACAAAGGGAGAGATTGTTAAAGCACTGCGCGGTCGAACTCGCAAGCGTTGCTATCTCAAGCTTGTTTGTCAAGTTTAGGTGATTCAAACTATAAGTCTTGATTTCTAGTCTACTTATAGTTATGTCTCGGATTAGGATAGAATGTGTAGTTGAGCTTTAGACTTCATGGCGTTCACCGATTGAATACGAAGATCTACTGAGGAGAGCTTGGAGGAACTTCATCAACAAAAGGTATGTGGAGACTAAAACTTATCTATCACTCAGGAGTCTATTCTATATCCTATTGAGACTAAGTCGTATATCGATATAGACTTTTACATTATACACATTTGATATTTCGAGCCGAGTTTAACTCACTTATATATTTCTCGAAATATATGTTGGAAGCTTTTTGCTTTAGCTACGTTCGTCATTATACTTGACGAGTTTAGTTGGAAACAATGTATTTGTTGGGAACCAAATAATGAGTCAAAAGATGATCATGTGAAAATTTCCTTGAAACATCTTACATGATTTGTGTGAGACAGTCATTTGATGTCGACCCGGAATGTTTCATATTGATCATTCGATCACTTGAAAATTACTTATAAGCTAATAGTTTGTGTGAGACAGATATTGTCGTCTTCTAAGGATGTTTCATTGATTGAAATGGAAGTTTAGAAAAATTAACCTTTGTCTGGATACATCACAGTATGCATACCAGTATGCAAAATGTTGTGGTATGATTCAGGTCTGGAAACCTAGTTTGCATACCGTATACGAACGGTTTTAACTGTTAAAGTCCGGGAACCAAGTATGCATACCAGTATGCGAACGGTTCTACCTGAGTTTCGGTTCGGGACGGCAGTATGCATACCGATTTGCAAACTGCTGGACAAGACCAAAGTTCGGAACTTAAGTTTGCGTACCCGTTTGAGAACTAAGTGGTTAAAGTTCTAAAATCGATTTAGTATGATTTCATACTCATGAACAAATACATTTATAAATTAAGGAATGCAATCTTTGTAAACCGTGGCTTAATGTTCATGAACTGATTCTTGTATAAGTACTTTGTACAATCATGAATCAAATCCGATTTTGTTTCAATTGTGTCTTGTATACTTCTATGAGAATATAAACAATTGAACAACTCTATGAGTAACACAATTAGATTCATTTGATTATCATTTGATCTATAAGTGTTATATGAATGTGGTTAATACAAAAGTGTTCATATGGCTAACTTCGGTTAACTATTGTTGAGCCAACTCAATATACACGTTTAGGTATGGTTACCCATATTTAAATGAAGGTATATTTCATTTGTGTGTAACAAGCTAAGACCATCTAACGGTGGAGAGATATTTCTTTGGTTTTAAGCAAACTTAGCTTGAATCTAAAATCAGGTTTTCATCTAACGGTGAATATTGATTGCTTTGTTTCTAAGCTATCAAACCCTGATTTGAAGACTCTATTTAAGGAGAACTCAAGCAATTGGAAAACCTAATCCCCACACTTCTGTATGATACTAGTTGCGACTAGATTCTATTCTCCTTTAACCTAGGTTTTTTCTAAAACCATTATAGGTTAAAAACTTAAAAACTTCATTGGGATTTTGAAGCCAGACCCAACTATTTTCTCTGTAGTTGCGTGTTCTGATCTTACTTGTTCTATCGTATTGAGTATTATCTTCTCTAAGATTTGCTCGAGATTTATCTCCGATAGGTAAGATATAAAATGTAATCACAAAGCTCTTCGTATCATTCTTTGTGATTCCACAATAACTTCTTCTACTACCATATAGTTAAGTTATTGTTAGGTCATTGATATTTCTAGGCTGTTCTTCAGGAATATAAGACCGGATTATCAATTGGTTCATATTCACCTTGATTTATCAAAAGACGAACAAAACTTCATAGGTATATCTATGGGAGACGGATTTATCTATCAGAATAGACTTATCTGTGTGAGACATATTTGTTTATAAGTCTTCGACTTTGAGTCGTAGAAACTCTTAGTTGTGGGTGAGATCAGCTAAGGGAATCAAGTGTGTAGAGTCCTGCTGGGATTCAGAGACATAAGGATCACGCGACTGTACCTTAATCGGTGTGAGACTTGGTTTGGGCTCAACTACATTCCAGTCTGAAATTAACTTGTAGTAGGCTAGTGTCTGTAGAGGCTTAATACAGTGTGGTGTTCAAATCTGGACTAGGTCCCGGGGGTTTTCTGCATTTGTGGTTTCCTCGTTAACAAAAATTCTGGTGTCTGTGTTATTTCTTTTCCGCGTCATATTTGTTTATATAATTGAAATATCACAGGTTGTGCGTAGTTCAATCAATTGGTAAATCCAACCTTTAGTTGTTGATAGAAATTGATTGACACTTGAATATTGGTCTTTGGTACCATTCAAGTTATTCTTATACCAATCAATTCACGGATTCCATTCTGTTGATTTGTTGGTTGATTTTAGAAAGAGATATAACTCTTGGATATCTTTCCTTGATTGAGTCTGACTATCTAGTTGATTCTCTTGGAATTATATTGGAGTTAATCCATACAGATTGCCGAACGAAATATTGGGTGTGGTTGTTAGACACCCGCTTTTTCAGCTTCCATGTATGAAATTCATGGGTTTTTAGAAAGGAACGTATAACAATTTTCCACCATAAATAATTTGTTCCATTAAAGGCTAGCGGTACGTTTATCGAGATTGTACTTTTGTCCATATAGTCATATTGCTTCAAACACATACTTATTAGGTCTTTCGTGTGTTTGCCTGCTCTGATACCAATTGAAAATACGGAGGTACAAAAATAAGCCACCAACTTTTTCTTACGCAACATATATGTACTAAACTCAAATACAATTCCGAGAGTTACAACTTAATGAATCTCAATCAGGAATTATATGAAGAGTTGATATCTCTTACTCTAACAATCAATATGTATTCAGAAACAAATCTGTGTACTAGATTTTACCGTGAAAGTTCTTGGACGATTCCAAAGATCAATATCCAAGATCAATCAAGTCATACCCAACGATTATGATGGACGTACTACTTTGATTGATTTACGTACAACCTGTGATATTTAAATTATAATGATAAACAATATAGTGCGGAAAAGAAATAACACAGACACCGGAAATTTTGTTAACGAGGAACCCGCAAATGCAGAAAAACCCCGGGACCTTGTCCATATTTGAACACCAAACTGTATTAAGCCGCTACAGACTCTAGCCTATTATCAAAACTTCGATTGTAGTTTATACCGAATCCACCATCACAGCAATTTAGTTATAGTCACGCTCCTTACGCATCTTGAATTTCGCAAGACTCTACGCAGTTGATTCCCTTAGCTGACGTCATTTACAGTCTAAGAGTTTCTTCAACTCAGTTGAAGACTTTAAACCAATCTGCCTCCCACAGATACGCATATATGTGATTTCCATTCTGATCAAAGATCAATGTGAGATAGGAAATCGATTGAAATAAACAAAGTCTAGCAAACCTAAAAATCCGGTACTTACGACTCCCTAAGAGCATCCTAGATTATTATTCACCTCACAAGTAATTCCTACTTCGATTTCAACAAAGAATTGTTATAGATGAATATACCTATGGAATCACAAAGTCTGAGACGAAGAACTTTACGATTTGTATCTATCTTTCTTGTTGGAGCTAAAGACTCAACAATCAGTAGCAAGATCAGGATACACGAACTATCAAGATAAAGATAGTTGGACCTTTCTTCACGAATCCATAGGTAAAGTCTTTTTAATTGCTAAACCTGAAAAGGTTTAAAGAAGAGGACGACTCTAGTTTACAACTAGGACACACAAGAATAATGTCGGGGATTCAAAGATCTCAGTTGCTTGAGGTTTCCTTATATAGACTTTCAAGATCAAGGTTGCTTTATATTTAAGCTAAGGTAGCTTTGGAATCAAGCAATCAATAATCATTGTTAGATGAAAAACTTGACTTGAAATTAACATAATAAAATATACACTCTGGTTAGGATGAACCGTAACCGAACCATGTACAATGACTTGTTCATGAAACGTTAGTAGAAACTAGCAAGACGAACTGTAAACTTAATCATTTTCATATAAAACTTTAATCTTGAGTCACAACCACATGTTATAATGTCATCAAATATGTCTAGATAGTGTTTTTAGAGAGTTGTTCAAATGCCGATTATCTCATAGAAATAATTCTGATGCACCTGAAAATATTCGATAGGGTAAGTACGTGTACCTGGTACGTGTATTGTATTTTTGTTCGTGAGCATTTTGTCATGGTACGTGTACCGGGTTTGTATACCCTTAAGAAGAAAAAAACAGGTTCAGGAGTCAACAAATGTTTTCTAGTTTGCATACTGGGTATGCGTACCATCCTACTTCAGGAGCCAACAAATCTTTTCCGGTTTGCATACTAGGTATGCGTACCATCCTGGTTCACGAGTCAACAGACTTTTTAAGGTGTGCATACCGGGTATGCGTATCAAAAGTCATTGTCGAACTATAGCTACGCCGGTACGTGTACTGGTTACATGTACTGTGGCTCCGGACCTATAACAGATGTGCCAATATGTGAACTGGTATGCATACTGTCATGTATCCAGATTTACAGTAGTTTTATATCTCTCTAATAATCAATTGGAAACATTGTCGAATAACATCAATGACACATATCACTTTTCCATGCTATTTTCAAATGATTAAATCTTGAATCATAATTTAGGTCATAAACAATAAATTGTTCTTAACCAAATTCATCAAGTATGAACAAATGTTCTTAAGCTTAGTCAATATATTTCGAGAATGATTAACAAGATAAACTTGACTCGAAATTTCTGTTATGCATCCTATTTAGTCATTTGACATTATCTGATAAATAGAAAGGTGAAAACTTGCGTAATAGGTGATTCAGTCTTCAGTTATCTTTTGTTGATGAAGTTCTCCAAAAGCTTCGGTTGATCTTCGCCATATAACTGTAGAATGCAGTGATGTCTGGTACTCAACTACACACTTCTATCCTAATCCGAGACTTGACTAAATGTAAACTAGAATCAAGATATAGTTTTGATCAACAAGCTTGGGATAGCAACACTTGTGAGTTCGACCCGAGCAATGCTCTAACAATTACTTTCGTTTCTCATTTATTAATAAACGATGTTTCTTTTTAGTCTCGGGGAAGCAAAAGCTAAGTTTGCCTTTGTTGAACACACAATCATATGTAAGTATAAATACTATAATGTTATTAATATGTTTTGGTCCATAGAGTTACCAAATTAATGTTACAATCCTTGTTTTTATTGTTGTTGGCTTTGGTTATAAAAAATTTTCTGTGTTTGGTGTGTTACGCAAATGACCTGTGAATGAAATGCTTATTGGGTCCATCGCCAAAGAAGTAGTTAGGTGAGAATTTGGATCACAGTAAATTCTTGGCACATGACAGTTATAAGTTACGGTTTTAGATAGAATTTGAGAGACATTATAGAAGGTGCATCTAAATTTGATACTTGTCTCAGCCTGATATTAAACTGATGGACTGATTAACTACATCAAGGGTGTCACTCATATGTTTACATATTTTCATTTGATTTTGTTTTGTTCAGGTTACAAACAAAATGTAAAGGATATAGGTGTTAAAAATGCGGGGATACCAAAATACACCACCAACTTTTTCTTAGGCAACCTGTACGTACTACTCAAATACAATTCCGAGAGTTACAACTTAATGAATCTCAATCAGGAATTATATGAGGAGTTTATATCTCTTACTCTCACAATCAATATGTATTTGGAAACAAATCCGATAACCTAATTATACCGTGAGAGTTCTTGGACGATTCCAAAGATCAATATCCAAGATCAATCAAGTCGTATCCAACAATTACGATGGACATATCTACTTTGATTGATTTACGTACAACCTGTGATATTTCAACTATAATGATAAACAACATAATGCGGAAAAAAATAACACAGACACCAGAAATTTTGTTAACGGGGAAACCGAAAATGCAGAAAAACCCTAGAACCTTGTCCAGATTTGAACACTAAATTATATTAAGTCGCTACAGACTATAGCCTACTATCAAACCTTCGGACTGGAATGTAGTTGAGACCGAATCTACCATCACAGCAATTCAGTTACATTCGCGCTCCTTATGCCTCTTGAATCTCGTAAGACTCTGCGCAAATGAATCCCTTAGATGACGTCATTTATAGCCTAAGAGTTTCTTCAACTCAATTGAAGTCTTTAAACCAATCTTCCTCCCACGGATAAGCCTATATATGATTTCCGTTCTGATTAAAGATCAAGGTGAGATAGGAAATCGTTTGCAATAGACAAAGTCTAGCAAACCTCAAAATCCGGTACTTACGACTCCCGAAGAGCTGCCTAGATTATTATTCACCTAACAAGTAAAACCTACTCCGATTTCAACCATGAATCGTTATAGAGGAATATACCTGTGGAATCACAAAGTCTGAGACGAAGAAACTTTGTGATTTCTATCTATCTTGCCTGATCGGAGTGAGACTTAACAATCAGTAGCAAGATCAGGATACACGAACTATCAAGATAAATATAGTTGTGAAAACATTTGGGGTACCAAAATACACCACCAACTTTTGATTAGGCAATCTGTACGGACAAACCTAAATACATTTCAGAGAGTTCAACTTAATGAATCTCAATCGAGGAATAAATATTCAGAGTTATATCTCTTTCTCTCACAATCAAAAAGTTTACAGAGACTAGTCCGTGAACCTGATTTACGTGTGAGAGTACTTGGGTAATTCCAAAGATTAATTTCCAAGTAATCAATCAAGTCGTATCCAACAAACAAGGATGGATGTATCTATTTTGATTGATTTACGCATAACCTGTGATATTTCAATTGTAAAGAAAACAATATAATGCGGAAAAAGAAATAACACAGACACCATAAATTTTGTTAACGAGGAAACCGCAAATGCAGAAAAACCCCGGGACCTCGTCCAGATTGAACACCAAACTGTATTAAGCTGCTACATACACTAGCCTACTACCAATTAACTTCGTACTGGAATGTAGTTGAGACCGAATTAAACCCTCGCAGCAATTCAGTTACAATCGCGCTCCTTATGCCTCTTAAATCCCAACAGCTTTCCACGCAAATGATTTCCATAGTGACATCCTTTACAACCTAAGAGTTGCTTCAACTCAATTGAAAACTTCAAACCAATCTGCCTCCCACAGATAAGCATATATGTGTGATTTCCTTTTTGATCATAAGTCAAGGTGAGATTGGAAATTGATAGCAATAGACAAAGTCTATCTAACCTCAAAATACGGACTTATGCTACCCGAAGTGCATCCTAGATTATTATTCATCTCACAAGTATTAAACTTTTGGAATCAATCAAAGTCTGAGACGATGAGAACTTTGTTAATTTCTATCTATTTTGTTCAAGTGAGCAGCTCAACAATCGAACAAGATCAGGATACTCAAGCTATCAGATAAACAATAGCTGGAGCTGGCTTCACGAATCCCTATGAAGTCTTTTTAGTAGCTACACCCTATAAGGATTTTAGAAAGAGGGCGACTCTAGTTTAAAACTAGGACACAAAAAAAAAGTAGTGTCGGGATTCAAAGATCCCAGTTGTTTGAGGTTTCCCTTTTATAGACTTTCAAAGCATATGTTGGTTTAGGTTTATGCTACAGTAGCTTTGTAACCAAGCAAACAATATCCACCGTTAGATGAATCTTTGAATCTGATTAACATAACAAGATATACACTCTGGTTAGGATGAACCGTAACCAAACCGTGTACAAAGATAATGTTCATGAATGGTTAGCCGAAACTAGCCAACTGAACTATAAGCATGAGCATATTCATAAACCACTTAAGACTTTTATTTTGAGTCATAATTATGTGATCAAATATGTTTATAGTGTTTTTAGAGATTATTCAAATGTTAATTATCTCACAGAAATAATTTCATGTGCATTTAAAATTAATCGACAGGGCAAGTACATATACTTAAACCTTGTTCGTGAACATATTTGTCATGGTACATGTACCGAGTATGTATACCCTTAAGACAAATTAGAGTTTCGGAATATATAGAACTTTTCCGGTATATATACAGGGTATGGATACCATGCCGGTTCCAAAACCAACATATCTTTTTTAGTACGCGTACTGGTTTGCGTACCGTTCCGGGTTCACGAGTTCACAGACTTTTTAAGGTATGCATACTAGTATGCGTACCAAAAAGTTGTTGTCGACATATAGCTACTCCGGTACATGTACTACGGTTCCATACCTATAACAGTTCTCCCAGTTTTTAAGATTGGTATGCATACTGTCTTGTATCCTAAAATAATAATAGTTCTATATTTCTCTCTAAATCGATTCAAAACATTCCCAAATAACATCAATGACACATATCACTGTTCCGGGCTATTTTCGAATGATAATCTTGAATCACTATTTAGATTACGAACAACAAAATTGTCATTAACCGAAATTCATCAAGTATGAACAATGTTCATTAAGCTTAGCCATATATTTCGAGAACTAATTTCCAAGATAAACTTGACTCGAGATTCTTGATATGCTTACAATAGTCTAATTAGTTATGCGGCATCGTCTCATAGATATAAAGATGAATATAACTTGAGATATATGTGGTTCAGTCTTCACTTAACGTTTGTTGAAGAAGTTCTCTAAAAGCTTTGGTTAATCATCGCCTTCAAACGGTAGAACACAATGATGACTGCCGTGATGTCCGTTTCTCAACTCATCTTCTATCCTAATCTGAGACTTAACTAATTGTAAACTAGAAATCAAGATATAGTTTTGACAACTAAATTTGACAACAAGCTTGAGATAGCAACACTTGTGAGTTCGACCTAGCAATGCTCTAACAAATTGTACCTGGCTTCACGAATCCCTAAGTGAAGTATTTTTAGTCATTAAACATAAAAAGGTTTAAAGGAGAGGACGACTCTAGTTTACAACTAGGACACATAGTAAAAGTGTCGGGGATTCAAAGATCCCAGTTGCTTGAGGTTCTGCTTATATAGACTTTTAAAACAAAGGCTGCTTTAGATTTAAGCTAAGGTAGCTTTGGAATCAAGCAATCAATATCCACCACTAAATGAATCTTTGATTTGAGATTAACACAACAAAATATACACTCTGGTTAGGATGGACCATAACCGAACTGTGTAGAATGACTTGTTCATGAAGGGTTAGCCGAAACTAGCCAGACGAACTATAAGCTTAACCATTTTCATATAACACTTTAAGACTTTAATATTGAGTCACAACTATAGGTTATAATGTGATCAAATATGTCAAGATATGTTTTTTATAAAGTTGTTCAAATGCCGATTATCTCATAGAAATAATTCTGATGCATCTGAAAATATTCGACGGGGCAAGTACGTGTACCTACTTCAAGTTCGTGAGTTATTTTGTCATGGTACGTGTACCGGGTTTGTATACCCTTAAGAAAAAATCGAGTTCAGGAGTCCATAGAACTTTTTCGGTATGCATAGTATGTGTACCAATCTGAGTTCACGAGTTCACAGAACTTTTTGGGTTTGCATACTTGATATGTGTACCGAAAGTCGTTGCCAAACTATAGCTACGCCAGTACGTGTACTGGGTATATGTACTGCAGCTTCAGACCTATAATAGTTTGTGCCAGTATGTAGGATGGTATGTGTACTGTCCTTTATCCAGATTTATAGTAGTTCTATATCTCTCTAATGATCAAATTGAAAAATTCCCGAATAACATCAATGACACATATCACTGTTCCTGGCTATTTTCAAATGATTAACTTGAATCATAATTTAGGTCATAAATAATAAATTGTTCTTAACCAAATTCATCAAGTTTGAACAAATATTCTTAAGATTAGTCATGCATATTTCGAGAATAATTAACAAGATAAACCTTACTCAAAATTTCTGTTGTGCATTTAAAGTCCACTTAGTCATGCAACTTAGTCTCATAGATAGAAATGTGAAAAATTGAGTAATAAGTGGTTCAGTCTTCACTTACCTTTTGTTGATGAAGTTCTCCAAAAGCTTCGGTTGATCTTCGCCTTCAAACAGTAGAACGCAGTGATGTATGGCACTCAACTACACACTTCTATCCTGATTCGAGACTTGACTAACTGTAGACTAGAAATCAAGATATAGTTTTGATCAACTAAATTTGAAAACAAGCTTGATATGGAAACACTCTTGAGTTCGACCTAGCAATGCTCTAACAGGTGTTTTGTTCCCTGAAATTGGTTTAGACAAGGCAGTTAGCTATGCGGGAGGCGCAGGTGGGATCGTAGTTGTTCGAGACCTCAAACCTATTTTAAATCTTTGAATCTTGTTTAATACCTTTCCAAGTTAAGTGCCATGTCAGATATGTTCCATCTGAATTATGAGTACTGGGATTCAGCAAGTTGTAGGTAATCATTTCTTAATTTCCTGTATAATGTAGATGAAGTCCCATTATATTAGGTTGAAAAAGTTTAGAGGAAGTACCATGTTATTCAATACCAAAATATGCTCAACTTTGGTCCAACATTGTAGTGAGGACTTGTAGTTATAGAAGTAGTTATTTTCTGTATAATTTTGAGTATCTTACATATGTAATTACGACTGTGAGATTGATCATGTATGAATTGTGCTTTTATATTTCATATTTAATGGAGAATAGAATGGATGGCTAGGTACCAGTATTCAGGTGCAGGAAATTTTGATTTTGGGAATTCAAAATTGAAAACTTATGTTTTTTTTTTAAAGGCTAATTTAATTTTGAGACGGATATAAGTGTATTAAACAAAAAATTTATCAGTGGCAAAATATTTGAGACATATATTTATGTGTTGCCTATGGAAACTAAACGACATGAAGAAAGTGTCGCTAACTAATTTAAGAGACGCTTAAAATGCGTCGCTTTAGCTTATTAAGAGACACTTATAAATGTCTCTTTAGGTGTCTCAAAGCATTCCATACGCATGATTTGAGACACTTATATGTGTCTTTTAAATTCATAACAACGGAAATAAGTGTCTCAAAATCGTTGATTTGGTGTAGTGAACTTCGTATAGTTGAGACCAAGTAATCTACCCCTAGTTACTTAGTTCCCTCAGTATCCCTGCGCCTACAACCGTCTGGACAACGCACGTGAGTCCCAATATACAAATCACTATCATGAGTTGTTTTACCGATGTAAAGTCTTAAACACTCAACTCTTTTTGATTGTATTCCAAACAGTAAAGGAACAAAGTTGTTTGGTAACCACTCTATTAATTTTTAAGAAAAGATATGTTGAGTTTTGACAAAGGCTCTTCCGTTTAAACAAGTAAACTCCTTTGTCGGGTAAGATCAATCAAGATCTAGATTCACAAGCTATCAGATTCGGATATTGAAGAATAACACCCAATGATAGTTGCCGATCTATACGACTACTTGATCGAATCTACGAAAGATAAATTAGATTTTAGTCGGATCCCAACCAATCAAGATGTGTGCCTAAAGTAATATCACAAGATGCGAAACCAATCAGAAAAATCTTCTTATCTTCAAATCTTCAATTGTCTTCAAATGTACCTGCATACAAAACTTGATTCCACTTATGATCGATCACACACAGTACGGAGTCTGTTAACAATGAATGATCAAAAGATGTCTTCAGATCTAAAAGCAGTTCTGACTCATCGATACTTTGATCTAGTTTGAGTGACCTTATGTCAAAAGAGAAGGTTCTCAAGAATAATCAAACTAGGTGCAATCAAAGTTTTAACAACCGTTAGTCAATCGAATCAATAATCAAAAACTAAATAACAATGCTCTTGTCTAGTTTCCCACCAATGGTACTTTCTAGAGCTTCTTGATCCCGCAGAAGTCTTTAAATGAGCGGACATAAGAGATTTCGCCTAATTAGGGTACTTTCCTCTCCGGTATAATATTACAAGTAGTACTAGTAGTCGGCTCCGCCGGAAACAATGAAGTTTTCCTGGATAAGGATAGTTTGCAAGAATGACAAACTTCTCAATTTATAGACCAAGATTGTTTGGACAACAAGGATATTCTAAAACCGAAAGATTCTCAAGATGTGCAATAAAGGACCTACATAATTTCAGTTTCCATATTTCCAACTAATATCAAACCTATAATTCTGAAATCTCTCTTTAGAAAATATCTAATATTAGTTTAGCACTTAACTAATATAGTTTTTCTAGAGATATGTTTTGATTGCTGGAAAATCAAAAACATATAATTCGAAAATCTTAATTAAAAAATTCTCCAATATTTCGGTTTGGGATCACCTTGAGTATCAAGGAATATCTTTGAACAATCAATGATAAGAATTATGTACATGTTCAAATTATGTCGACATATGGAACTTCCTATCTAGCAAACCTTAATTCCAAACTCACACAAAACCCTAAAGTAATATGTGAATGTTGAAAATCGGTTTCGCTCTTGGGACCGGTTTTACCATGACTCCCAACATAGGTTAGGATCTGTTCTACCAAATCTACCAATATAGGTAGGGATCGGTTCTACCATTGCTCCCAACAAAAGCTATGATCGGTTCTACCAAGTCTCCCAATATAGGTAGGGATCGGTTCTACCTTTACTCCCAACAAAAGCTAGGATCGGTTACCAAGTATCCCAAAATAGGTAGGGATAGGTTCTACCTTGAAATCTCAACATAAGTTAAGATCGTTTCTACCTGAATTCCCTCCTTAGGTTCGAATTGGTCATCCAATAGATCTTCAAAGAAAACCGGACCAAAACACCTTATTGATTTCCTTTCGATTACGAAACAAGTTGGTATACTTACTTCCTTAAACCAATGTAATAAAACGTAGTTTCCTAGGATGAAATCACACCTATATCCAATACACAATCAAGTAACAAGTTACATAGATTATGTCGATGTTGCATTTACGAAGTTCAAGAGATAAATGTTATACTTCTGTTTTGGGGTAAAAACCGATTCTGTTGTTTTTGGTAAAGTTGGGTGTGTTTATGATAAACGAATCCAAACCCTAAATAAATGCACTTCACGGGAGTGCTTTTAGATTCGAGAGATCAATCTGTAAGACTCTGGCCTAAACCAAGAAATGGTCGTTCCAGATTCAATTCGGTCACAAAGTGAAGGAGAAGAGTTGATCTTAGGGAGGGAAGCGAAGAAAGTGTTTGAGATCAAAATGTTGAATTATGAAGGTGTGGTTGTTTTATAACTTGTATCAGAATGTGGAACTAGCTTGTAGAACATAAGCTTATCAGTTCTTGGTATTTTCTTGATACTTGTGTTGATCAATCCTGTTGTATTGAAATAGATTGAAATCCTATTTATACAAGTCATTGAGCGCACCCCTGATCTCGTAGGAAGTGGAGCAGTTAAGTAGTGGAGAAGTGGGGTTGTGTAAAAAGTGGTGATCACCACGTTTCCATTACGAGGGAAAACTGGGCGCACTTTCACCCACTACTCCCATTACTGTTAACCGACCGTCCTTTCCTGACACTTTCTCGTAATGGGCGCGTTGCATGCCGCACGCTGTAAACTGCCAGACCAATACCCCAGTGAGCAACCCCCATTTTATGATATGTTTGATGTCTCGAGTAAATGGGTGAAGTCGTGAGACTCGCAGCTAAAAACAGCGCATAGTGCTTTTAGGTCAAATAATAAATTATTTGTGAAATCAATATTTATAAAACATCGCTTATGATCGATGTATATAAAGCATCGCTTTTAAACAAGAAGCTGAAAATAATCGATGTACAGGAAACATCGTTGTTTTAGAGCTCGTTCAAATTAGTCGCGAATTGAACGTCTTAAAAAGGTAGCATGACCGGCCACCTTAGAGCGATCGTTTAGGAACCCTATGGGTGAGCTACCACTTGGTCGATCGCTCCCTGTGAAAGAGGGGTGGCCGATGATCACAGCGTTACCTTGTTGGCCTCCTGAAAATAAATCTAAACCATCCAACTAAGCTAGCGAAGTTGGATGGACGAGATGATTTGCGGAAGCCATATGAGCAAGCCATGTCTTGGCCGATCGCTCCTCATGGAAGAGGGGTGGACGGTGATCACAGTGCCACGCTGTTCTCTATCTAGAATCCGATCTAAGCTGTTCGACCAAGCTGGCGAAGATGGACAGACACGATCAATTTGCGGCAGTTGCATAACGTCGCTGACTTAATTTAGGGTTTAAAGAGCGCGCGATCGCCCTACTTCGGGCAAACGTTTTGACGTGCTCTTTGATTGCTATGTGTAGTTCGATCAACCAGGTATGGAGCTGGGTCGCCGGTGAACGCGTCAGCACCTCCTTGATCATTCGAAGGAATATCTAAGCCATCCAACTAGGCTAGCTAAGTTGGGTGGTCGTGGTGCTTTTGAGACCGTTTTTGCCGGTCTTCGCTCGTTTGAGCTCATCTTTCAATAGCGCGATCACCCATGTTAGGGTTAGCGTTCAAAGGCGTTACGGGTATACTAGATGGAATCCGATCGGTCGGGATATTAGTGGGCCCGCCGTTGGTCATCATGATGATTGCCTAGTTCCGCTAGGAGTAGGCTAGGCCTGTTGAATTATGTGGCAAAATCGTGTGGCCGTGATCGTTTTTTAAGAATGATATGGACAGTCTAGATTTTCCTTAAGGAATTTAAACGTGTTCGATCGCGCTAACTTTTAATTAAAATATGTGTAAACACGCTGATCTCTTTATCAGAGAGTGGTGTAGCCTACATGAGTGTTTTCATGCAAGTCTCGATACTGACACTTCGGGAGATTCATGCTACTCCGCTGCGAGTGAGCATTAATCGTCATTTCATGCCAATATTAAGAGTTCGGCTGGGAACATAGCATTGGAAAATACTAGGCGGGCAATGCATTAGTGAATAATGCTGGTGGAAAATAAAATTCATAGAATATTTGGGATTGCACCATTCTGAGTGAATTTTATATATATATATATATACAAATATATTGAATTGTTCAATACATTTATGAGCGAAGAGGTTTATGCATTCATCACTTTTAAATGGCCTTTATTCCTTTGCAGGATGACAGCGCATTAAATACAGGCTCCGGCATTAGTGAGTAATGCAACTAGGAGCTTAAATACTCATTAGGCTCTATACTAGTGAACAATTCATCTAGGAGCTTGAGTTTCAATATAATATGAAGAGAGACATAGGCACTCATCAGATTCTGATATATTCTTCAAATTCCTTGTGGAATATAGACATATCAAGGTCTACTACTTCTGATGCTGGGTCAGGTAGGCAGATTTTTACAGTTTTAACCCTGTACTAAAAACCACCATCAACAACTTCGTAATTCATTGTACTTCCTTGACACTTTGATCATACTAATATGACCAAGTCCAATACTAGAGTATCATATAAATAACCTCACATGTTATGTTTTCAATCTTAAACGACTTGAAAGAAACGATAGGAATGAAAACAAGTCAAGTCAGTATTACTAACCTCAAGTGGAAGGATGTTGTCTTCGTTGTAGTTGTTATGTCTTCACGTTCTTTAGGTCTTCAGAGTAATACTTGTATGTCTCAGCATTCCTATATTTTATAGTCTAACCTAAACAAAGTTGTCTCTAGTAATCTTAATCAAGCGACTCTAATTGAGCTTTGATACTAAAATATGACAACCAAACTTAACATACCAACGCTTGGTGGGTTCAACCGAGCAATGCTCTAACAGTACCTATATATGCTCAGGAAATCAGATGTCTAGGGTACGCGTACCGGGCACGCGAATCCTACCCGATGTCCAGATTTTATTATTTCTCAAAAAATCTCTTTCATAGTTTGGGCAATTTCCAAATGATCAATTTGAAACAAAAATAGTTCTTGAACAATAAATTGTTCTAAACTAAGATTGCTAAGGATCTAATTCAAGATATTTAACAAGACAAGCTTGACTCGATTTATTTTTAAAAAAATGAAATCTACTAAAATCATACGACATAGTCTCATAAAGAATAAAATATTAATGACGTGAGTAAATGGGATGGTTCAGTCTTCACATACCTCTTTTCCGATGAAGTTCTTCAAATGTCTTTGTTTGATCTCCAGTCTTCAATCTTCGAGGGTTATTCAGTGATATCTGATGGTAGGACTTAGAAATCTAGGATAAAATACCGTGATCGCATGGTGTCTAGAACACAGATAACGGCAAATACGGGCCGATCCTACGGGGTATTGGATTGGTGAAACTAAACTTTTAAGGTTCTATTAGTACTAATTTAGAAACAATTGGGTAGCCGAATGACCAAAAGATTTATGATTATACTAAAGAAGCGAGATTGAAAAGAATATACAGTAAAGATAAACTAGGGCTTTGAATCCACCACCTATATGCATAAAAAAATTCCCTAGTTTGATATACTAGTTCTCTTTTTAATCAAGGAGCTATATAGATGCTAGCCTCAAACTACCTTGAAGATGTGATACAATCACTTGCACAAATATGATGACTTGATCTTAGCAAAACATGTCAATCCCTAGAATTACTTATCTTATTAAGGAATAAATAATCACAAATTGAGAGTTAACATAAGCTTGAATACATAACAAAGGATTATTCTAACTATCATGAGTGCTTGACATACAAGGTGAAAGTAATTTGCTAGTATTCAAAAATCAAATCATGTTTTCAATAAAATTCCATGGAGAACAAGCAAAATCAAACCAAGAAATTCTAGTTATTTAGGGGTTTCATCGTCACCCAAGTCAGAAAACTAAAACATAAAAACTACTGAAATTAAACCTAATTACTACTACTTGCTCTGGCTATCTCGGGCTTGGTTTTTCAAGCACCACTGTCTCTTCTATTTATATAAGTTTTCCCAAAACCCAAATCCAATAATCAACATATGCACAAGAAGAAATGTAGGCATTTGATTTCTTTGTCACTCACCACTGAATCGTCACCATATTTTATTCAAAAATGGTATTATGTTATCGGTGTTGTAGAGAAATGGAAATACAGACTTCGTTGTCATTCTTGTCGCTCTTAAAAACCAATTAGCGGACCTAATCTTGTACAATTCATAGTTTAAGGCTAGGTGTGAAATGCGTGTTGAACTATGGCAGAAAGTGTGATTCACAGTTGAGAGAAGACAATTACAGAGCGATATATTATGTCAAGCAAAAAAACCTCACTAGTAAGACATATTATGTCAAGCTAAAAAAAAAAAAACATCGACACGGTCGACATATATAAACCCTGAAGATTGTAGAATATCTTGCAATAGAGTTCTCTGTGCAGTTATACACACATTCGGCATGCTTTTAGTATGGACCATGATGACTGAAACACGGACCAAACAGTCGGCATGGTCTGGTATAAAACTTGACAACTTTTTATAAACCATAGAAGGTCGTCATGTTTTTTATAACAGAAATGTGTCGACTGTTGCAATCGTCAAGGTTGTAAGACTGCCGACCTTGACACTAGGTAACACAAAAGTGAAAAAAAATCCATTATTTGACGAACTAAACATGCAAAACTCATATTCTTCACCACGCAAAACGTATACCTATACCCTGAGTATTTGCAACTCTCAATTCCTCATTTGGGTCATTTGCTTTTTCATTTGGCTCACAAGAATGATCATCTACATATTCACTTTGAGTGTGAGGAAAATATATTATCATTATGTGCGAACCGTTTGTAAAATTAGCGTTCATCAACTATAAGAGATTTAGAATCACTATCTTACCACATTCTCAGATGCCTAGTTTTTAATTAATCTGACTAAATTATCTAACCTAATCATGTACATTAGATTATTGCTAATTGATCAGGGTGTTGAAGTAGAAACAGAATACGAAAGAACAGAAGAAGAGAAACTTTTATTGATTAGAGATAAATTAAATGTTACATAGGTTTAAGCCTATATACAGTAAAACATCTATAAAATAATAACCTTGGGACCACCCAAATCCTATTATTTTAAAGAGATATTACTTAATCGATAAAATAATAATTTATTATTTTATACATATAATAATAATATATTAATTTAAAGAATAATTCTTTTAATTTTTTTTAATTTGAAAAATTATGGTTTGATTCAAAGCACCTAGGATGTGCAACCATTGACTAAATTGATAGAAGTTACTAGATGATGAACCATTGGAAATAGTAGAAATATTAATACTATACTATATACAATGCATCAAAACCCTAAAAAAAAATCTTCGGAAAAAACGAGAATTTCCATATTAAAAAAATAAAAATAAATTATCTTAGGATAAATACCGAAATAGATTTTTAAAATTGGAAAATATAGAAAAAGATTAAAAAAAAACATTAACGAAAATATTTTTATAACGGCATGCATTTGTTTTTAAAGTAATAAATCTTATTAATTTCCATGAAAAAAGTTTTTTATACAGAAATTTTTTGTATTTAACATACAATTTACAATTCAATTTAGTTATAAACCAACATTGAATCATATTTTGAGACAATTTAATGTGTATGAAAATTATTTTTTATTTTCTAATGGAATTATTATTTTATATAATATTTGGGACCTATTAATGTTTTAGGGGAACTTTTGAAATGTATTATATTATAATTTTATCGAATTTATTATTTTAGCACTAAGGGCCCGAGTAGGGACTGGAAAATTTTATTATTTTAGCAAGACTATTATATTATCGAGTATTATTTTAAAAAAGTTTTACTGTATATATATACATATAGGGGTAGGATCCGTTGACATGGTTATAATGACATAATCTTGACATTTTAGCGTCATTTTTTCTACCAAGCTCAACCGGCAATGAATTTGAAGCTAATTTTTTATGACATGTTCTTCTTATAAGTCTCTACTCTCCCACCAAAAATGAAAGCATTCTGAGATGTATAAGACCATCATCTACCGTTTTGAATATCAACTGTTGAAGATTAACGGTTGCTATTAAAATTGATGGATGGTGAAGTTTCGTATTTCTGAATACTTTCATTTTTGGTTGGAATGTAGAGATTTGTAAGAGAAACATGTCACAAAAATCTTAGCTTCAAATTCATTGCCGGTTGGGTTTGGTAGAAAAAATGGGGCTAAAATGTCAAGATTATGTCATTATAACCATGTCATTGGATCCTTCCCCATATATATATATATATATGTTATATGAGGTAAACCCTGGTTACATCTATATGGGCTGCACGCACATACATGAGCCCAATGCCCTACAACACAAGGATAATTTTACCATTACAAAAAGATATATGGCTAAGAGGTTTTGGATATTACTTCCAAATGACCCCTATTTGTTTTATTACTTAACCCTCGATTGGTTTTCCTATACGGTATACCCTAACAATCCCCTAATCCGGAGAGTCAAATTACACAGTCCCAGAGACTGCAATCCCATTGAAACCTAGGTCAGGTCAGCTTTAGTTGTCATTAGAGTCTTAAATATATTAAAGGTTTATCTGCTTATAGAGGAGGGATCCTCTCACACTTTTATTATCACACTATCTCACACGTTGGACGTCATTTTTACGAATAAAATCCAAACCGTAACGGATTTGAAGCTAATATTTTGGAGATATGTCACTATCACGTAGCTCTATGTTCCTACCGAAAATGAGCGTATTCGGAGATGTATAACACCATCATCTACTACTTTGAAAATGAGCAGTCAAAAATCAATGGATTTCCGGCCGTCGAAATCAAAACCGGTAGATTGTGAGGTTTTATATTTGGGAATGTGCTAATTTTTGGTAGGTACATATAATTTTGAAAGAGGAACTTATCCTCAAAATATTAGCTTCAAATTCGTTACAGTTTGGTTTTTGTTTATAGAATGACGTCCAATATCTTTTCTTTAAAAAGCATTTTCGAGCTCTGCGAATCGGGCGAAAACTGAGTTAACTCAGTTTTCATTTTTCCTTCTGTTCCTATTGATTTCATGTTCTTTATGTTAATTTTAAGTCTTAGATTTTAATCCTATTCCTCTATTTCATGATTTAATCCATCCTGTGTTTGTTAGGTGTGTGAAATCTCTTTGATTGATTGCTTTATATGATTTTCTTTCTCTAGGAACATTAGTTCTATTTACTGAGTTTATAAAAGCTTACTTTATTAATCTTTGATTGGTTTATAACTTTACAATGGTTTTCTAATTCTCGCAGGTTTGCCTTGATCGTATAATATGGCATCCATCCAATTTTGGATCTTTGTTCACAGCTTATGCTTTATTCTGACAGTATTGTCAACTTCAACAGTTTTGTTCAAGACAATTTTGTCGAGCTATGCATTTTTGCAGCACTGCAATGTGAGTATGTATTATTCGTCTCAGTATAATCATTGTCATTCCCATTTACAATTTAGAATCACCATGGAAACTCAACTGAGTTCACCGATTCAGAATTTTCAGAAACCCCAAAAAATTCAAAATCAAAAAATTTCCCCGTTACATTCCGAAATTCCAGGAGCCATTACTATTATTTTGGATCCATGCAGTTGACCCTTAACAGAAATATTATCTTTCCTAAGTTAGTTATCGACTGGCGATCTTTAGGTAAGCAAAAGATTTTTTCTCAGGAAATTTTGGGATATTTTCATATTTGTGATATACCCATAAACCTAAGGCAAAGTTTTAGGAAACAAAATATCTTTTCTTTGAAGGAAGATTATATTTTCTCCAATATATATTCAACCATTCAGAGTTACTTCTTCATCGTGAAATAGAATAACCCTAAAGTTATTGTGAGTGTTTATTCAATAATGGAAGCAAATAATACCAATAACAAGATTACTCATATCACTGAGAAGATGAGGACTACAACTTTAAGAAGATCGCTTGGCAATTCTTCGAGAGGGGTTATTGGTTCTTCAAAACATTTGAGTGAAGCTGCCGAGGAATGGTCCAATAGTTTGATTGGAAAACTGGTGACTGATGAGGATGAAATAGATACTGGAGATGTCAAAGAGGAGTTAAGTACTTTATGGAAAGGCTATAAAAAGAAGGAGATCAGAGTTGTGGGTGATAACTTATTTGTCTTCGGATTCAATACTCAAAAATATGTGAAGGACGTGCTTAAGAAATCCCCGTGGAATGTTCTCAAATGTCTACTGGCATTAAAAGAATATACAACTGCCATTCCATACAAGGATTGGGTGTTTACTTCACAGGAATGGACAGTTCAATTTAAGGGACCGCTGCTTGAACATCATCATGTTGCTGTTGTGGATGAATCCATTGCGGATCTGGGTAAGAAAATCTATACTAATTCGACAAATTGTAGGCCGAGATATGGCAGCATGATCACTGCTCGAATTGAAGTGGAACTTAACAAGCCAATGAAAAGAGGTGAATGGTGGAACACAAACTCTGGAGAACCAGCTTGGATAAAGTATCATTGGGTCAAGCAACCTCATAGTATTTGTACTAAATGCTGGACCATAGATCATAATGCTTATTTATGTGAGGAGGTAGCTGAAATCCTCAAAGAAAGAGCAATGACACAAGAGGAATATGAGAAGCATGCTAAGGAGAAATATCTGGAGAATGGAGATGCAGTTGAAAGGGATGAATATTTTATGATTGTAAATGAACCTTACAATGATTGGATCAAGCTGAGGAAACAACACTTAGTAAAAGAGATAGAAATCAACCTTCTAACTCTTCTGGTAGTAACCCATCCATTAACTGTCCTACAATTAGTAGCTTAAGAGGGGAATCAAATGACAATGATTATGTTGTTAACAATAGTACTCAATATGATCTCATGAATGCAGATGGAATGGAACTGAACAAAGAAACTGATGATGGAACAAAGCTGGATACCATACAACATCAAGGGAACAATGCTCTCAATGTAAATCTCTGCACCTTTTATCTTATTAATCCTTATAACTTCCAAGTTTTTCCATTATATATTAGCATCACTACTTGTTTATCTTTTTGTTTACATAATACTAGGAATTCCTTTGCTTTCATAGTTAAAGTTACAATGAGGGTGTTTGCCTGGAATTGTCAGGGGTTTAATAACAAAACCACTAGAAATCATCTTAACGACATGATATATAGATATAATCCTGATATTATTTTTATCTCTGAAGCTAAAATAGGTTTAGATAAAATGCAGAAATTGATTAAACCCTTTAAGTTTCCTAATAATAAACTTATTCCCTCTAATGGTTGTGCTGGTAGTTTAATATTACTTTGGAAAGATGGATTTCATTTCCAGGTAGTCAATGCAGACACTTGGATTATTAACTGTTTAGTTCATGATGATCCATCAAAACCAGAATGGATTCTTACCTGTATGTATGGATCTTCATATCCAACACATAAAAAGAAGCAGTGGTCTTACATTAAAGAATTGAGCCAAAGTATTAATCAGCCTTGGGTAGTTATGGGTGATCTGAACCTGGTTTTTAACAATGAGAATAGGAATTCAATCCATAATCCTTCTTCTTCAAATAACATTGTTTCTTCCTCAAGGGATTCTCCTTATGTCAACATGATTTATGAAGATGGTCTAGAAGATATGGGATACACAGGAAGGTCCTTCACTTGGTCAAGCAACATACATGGCACTGGCATTAGAAGATCTAGATTGGACAGAGCTATCACTAATGCTGAGTGGGTCATTCATTATCCAGATGCTAAGCTACTTCATCTACCTCAATTGGGTTCTGACCATTGTCCCATTTTATTAGATTCTGCAATCACAGATGGTGATAGGAAGAAAAACTGGAAGTATTTCTAGTGTTATGAAAGAGATGACTCTTTAAAAGCTGAAGTTGAGGCTGCATGGAATACACATATTAATGGTTCTCATGGTTTCCAACTCTCAAAAAAATTGGTTTTTACAAGATAATGTGTCTCAAGATGGAACAGAGGGAAGTTTGGTAATATCAATAGCAATCTTCATCTATTACACCAGCAAATGGAAGCCATTCAACAGCAAGACCCCACCACAAATAGTAATATTACTGCTCAAGTTCAAGAAGTAAAACAAAAAATTGAACACTGGCACCAAATTCAGAGTGAGTTTTGGAGACAAAAATCAAGAGATCAATACTATATGGAGACAGATAGAAATACTAAATTTCATCACACAAATGCAAACATAAGAAGGTCCGGAAATAATATTACTGCTCTCAAAGACTCTACTGGGAATTGGTGTTCAACAAGAGAGGATTTGGAAAATCTATTGGTGAATCATTATAGGGATTTACATACTTCTTCTTCTTCTTCTAAAAATGAAGATCTTCTGCAATGCATTCCTCAAGTTATTACAAGTTCAGATAATGATGATCTTATTAAAATTTCAGATGATGTTGAGATTTTTAAAGCTCTAAAAGATATGAAGCCTTGGAAAGCTCCAGGTCCAGATGGCTTTCCACCCGGATTCTTTCAGTCTTATTGGGATGTAGTTGGAGATAGTGTGATCAATATGGTTAAGCAATTCTTTCAGACTAGGTACATTCTAAAGGAGTTAAATGCAACAGATATCTCTCTCATTCCTAAGACAAAAAACAAGCAGTTTCCATCTAATCTAAGGCCCATTGCATTGTGTAATACCTCATACAAGATTATCTCCAAAATTCTTTCTTCTAGACTCAAAAAAGTTATGGGGAAGATCATTTCACCTTTCCGAGCTGCATATGTACCAGGAAGACAGATTTCTGACAATATATAGTTGGCACAAGAGATCATACATACAATGAAGAATAAAAAAGAGGAAAAAAATCATATGGCTCTCAAATTAGATATGTCCAAAGCATTTGATAGGGTGGAATGGTCTTCCTTAATGGATGTGATGACAAAAATGGGATTTTGTAGTGAATGGTGCCAGTTAATTATGCAGTGTATTAGCACTACCAAAATTTCCATTCTTCTAAATGGTGCTCCCTGTACTTCTTATCAACCCACAAGAGGCATCAGACAAGGTGACTCTCTTTCACCTTATCTGTTTATTATTGTAATGGAAGCCTTCTCAAGACAATTGCATCAGGCTGAGTTAGACAACAAGATTCAAGGAATAAAAATTGCAGCTAGTGCTCCCTCCATCTCCCACTTATTTTTTGCAGATGACTGCTTGTTATTTGCAACAGCTGATCTCCATAATGTTAATAATTTACTTCAAATTATTGATGTATTTGGTGCTGCTTCTGGACAGTTGGTAAATTTCTCTAAGTCAAGTGTGCATTTCAGTACAAAGGTTCCACAAAGATTTTGCAGAATTCTGACAAGAAGACTTAAGGTGCCTAATATGAATACAAATGAAAAGTACTTGGGAATTCCTCTTATTATTGGTAAAGGTAAAAAAGCAGTGCTTCACTCATCTTTTGGACAAAGTTAAAAACAGATTGGAAGTTTGGAGAGGGCCTACAATGTCACAGTGGGTAAGTTTCTCATGATAAAGACTGTGACTAACACAATTCCTTCTTACACTATGAGTTGCCTTCAAATACCAAAAGCAACAATTAAGGAAATAGATACAGTGCGAAGAGACTTCTGGTGGGGATATGAAGATCATAAGGGTACTTATATCACTTCATGGAAGCACTTAAGAAGACATAGAGATATTGGTGGTCAGGGGTTCAGAGATCTGAAGATTTTGAATCAAGCTCTTCTAATTAGAGCTGCTTGGAGAATCAGTGTACAATCAGATGAAGTTTGGGTCAAGTGCATGGCTGCAAAATACTTCCCTTGCACTAGTTTACTACATGCCAGTAAGAAAGTTAACTTCTCTTGGGCATGGAAGGGCATACAGAAGAATATAGACTTCATCAAAAAACATAGCTGCTGGAGAGTGGGAAAAGGAAATAAAATCAAAATTTGGTTGATGTTTGGATAATTGGTATGTATTGTCCACCAACACCAAGACAAGAAGCAGAAAACAGTGAAGATTTTATTTGGGTCAGTGAATTGATTATACAGGAAAGTAACTCATGGAATTCAGAATTGGTTTATTATCTCTTTGAACCAAATGTTGTTGAGTTTATTGTAAGAATGCGTATTCCAAGAGCTGCAGATGATAAGTTGATTTGGAAACTGACCAGAAATGGTGAGTTTACATTAAAATCAACTTATAATAAGTTGTTTGAAGCAAGTCTAGGGGGTGTGCAAGTCTCAACTAACATTCAAAGTACCACTGTCAGATGGAAGGAGCTTTGGAGAGTTCAAACTTGGCCAAGAGTTTGGCATTTCTTCTGGAAACGTCTAAGTGACATTCTTCCAACTAGAGAACGTCTTGCCAGAGATTGTAGTTATATCAACAAGACTTGCCCTTTCTGTAATCAACATGAGGAGAGCCTTATGCATGTGTTGTTCTACTGCCCTTTTTCAAGAGCAGTTTGGATGGAAATTCCTGGAGGAAGCTCTGTGTACGCAGGAGGATATACTGGCATTGCTCCTATGTTTGAAGAGTGGATGAATACACATAATCAGAATCAAGCTCATGGTGAATGGCTAAATCTAGCCATGATAACTACTTGGAGTATATGGAATGAACGATGTGAAGTGGCATTTCAGAATAAGAAGGCTGACCTTAAAAGCACTGCTAGGAAAGCTATTAGTTTTGCTAATTACATTGGCAAACTTAACACTATCTTTAACTGCAACAGCTGCATCACATAATCATGTGGTGCAACCTGCTAGTTGGAAACCCCATAATTTCCCTTTTATTACTATTAATTGTGATGCATCATTTGACTCCAACAAAGGACTAATGGGAGTGGGTTTGATTTTACGTGATTGTGTAGGAAAATGGTGTGGATCCTATGCAAAATGCTATGTAGGAATAAGAGACTCTGAACAAGCAGAGTGCATTGCAATTTCTGAAGCTGCAACATGGTGCAAGGAGTTGCAGATTACTCATGTGCTCTTTGAAACTGATTTGAAGAACATTAAAGGGTATATCAACAAGTCTACACCAGTCATAGCTTGGGAAAATGAGTGCATTTTATTAGATGCCTTAGATATGATGAAGAAGTCCATTCCAGTTTGGAAATGTAGTTTTATTCCTAGAGTATGTAATAAAGCTGCTGATGAGTTAGCTAAATTTAGTAGAAAGTTCAGCGTAAAGCGAGTCTGGTTGGATAGTCCTCCAACAGTTATTGTGAGTCAGCTGATATTAGACAATTTGCTCTCTGCATCTTAATAAATATCATATTTTTTACAAAAAGAAAAGAAAAGAATGACATCCAACATGTAAGATAGTGTGATAATAATAGTGTGAAGGGATCTTCCTTCTGTAAGATAGTGTGATAATAATAGTGTGAAGGGATCTTCCTCCTGCTTATATAGACAGTTACCTTTTTCATTTTTTTCAGGTAGGTTTCCTGTAGACAGTTATCAAACCGGAGCAAATAGAAAACGAAACAAAACAAACAATCCCTTTTGACCATATTACCCAACGAACCCAATAAAAAAAATTATACCTCCCCAAAATCCAATTGTCCTGTGCGCCACACGCACTTGCCAGTTATACCACTCCTCGTTTTAAACCTAATAATCTTGCACATTTTAAACCTAATAATCTTGCACAAAAATAATGCAAATAGTTTCTTGCACTCCCTACAAACGATCTGCCTCTCTAAGCCCTGACCAAAAGAATCGATCCTGCCTCTCTTTCCAGTTTCCACTTATGCTTCCATCACTCCCAAACATCCGCTATCGATAAAAAAATCTGCTATGATCAGTGCTTTAACGCCAACACTCCTACACTTCTTCTATTAATCAAGAATCTTATATGATCCGTTCTTACATTGACGGCTTTCAGAATGCCAGTCATGGCAGACACCTAAAAAGGTTATTGCTCGCGGCACCTGTGGTTTTGTGAATCGTCGTTGATATGAAATGATCACAGTAATCTATCTGCTAATCCAATTGTCAGCGGTACATGTGATTGCTGGTAATTTGAATATGGAACTGTAGTTTCACCAATCATACTTGACTGGCTGCTGAAATTAATTCCGCCAGTTGCTAATTGTTGTAGAAATTGAACCAGGGAAAGAAATATATCCATTCGGGTTACATTCCTGTTAGCCTGCACGAAAATTAAGGTTTAGTATTCTGATAAGGTAAAAGACAGAATTATCTTTTTCCTAAACAAGGTAGCTTTCATCCAGGATTGGATATTACCTCAACAATGAAGCGTGCCCATATCTTATCCTCTTGAACTTCCATAATTCCTTTCAAGATGGTCAGGCCAAACCCGCGAATGATGTCAGCTATCTCAAGAAAGAAGTCTCCTTCATCACACAACATCTATTACATACCAAAATACAATTAGAGTCAAAGAGGTCAATAACAAGATCTTTTTTTTTAATGGTCAGCTTACTGGCATCAAGTATGAGAGTCGGATGTGTAACGAGAACTTTGTAAACAAAGAGCCTCATCCACTAAAGCACCATCAGTATTGGTGTTGTTACTGTAGCAAACATCTGTCTATCAATGTATATGGTCTTGTAAGATGGTCATAAATGACATGTTCTCCGCCTGGCAGTCTCTGAAGGAAGATTAAATGTTGCTACTAAGCAATCATAATCTCTAACATGCAAAGTTTCACATTTATCTCGTGCTGAATTACAAATCACTGTGCTAATAATGCAAATTCAGTGTTATAAAAAAAGCGAAAAGTACTTTCATAAAATATACGGAGCATTACTTTACCTCTACAAGCATTTGGCTAGGAGGGCTAAGATCCCCTACTGTAATTGGGCAAACCATCGTTTTGCCATTAACTTCAAATGCCCATGTAGCACCTTCACCAGTTGAGTTGTCCTTGAGAATCACCCCGCTCTCAGCACCGATAATCTAACACCAAATCAAGTTCAAGGGACACTTCAAACGAGGCACCATAATAAAGTTTAAGCATACTGTTATATTCAGGACAACCATAGCATTATCAGGATATGAACTAGAGTTACCTTCGGCGCACACGCTTCTTTAAGTTTGCCTGCATATTTTGTCACACTTTGCAAGAAAACCATATATTTAATGGTGCGGTCTAATAAACCGTCGATGCTACACTGAAATAAACCGATACAAGAGCATTAACATTTCATTAAGTATAGTGATAAAAAAAAAAAACCATTTGCATCCAAGACTCCGGAATTACCTTTATACCATGGGGCACAATCTCCCGCAACTCTTTTACACGGTCTTGAATCTGCTGACGATCTTTTGGCCTTGGCCTCGTACTTTCCCCTGGCCGAGCTCTTTTTTTGTTGACTCTCACTGGTTCTTCAGATTTCTTCGGCTGAGTACTCACAGCACAATCAGAATGGATGCTATAAGTATCACCAATCCATGCCCCTACCTGGGATTTCATAGGAGCCTCTTTCTGATTTCCATATATTGGTATCTTCTGTGGCTCACAATCAGCTAAAAACCTGTCCATAGTTCCACAACTGCCAGAAATAGGCGCTATCTGAGTTCTACTACGGTACAACGAGGCATTTCCTCCCGACATTATTGTTGTGGGCGACAAATGATCCTCTGAACTAGGTATATCAATGAAAGTAGGAGCGCCAGAACCACTGGCTAGTATATGTTGAAGTCCAAACTCTGGACACTGTCGCTTCTCCGGAGGAATGGAACCAACATCCAACTCTGAGACACAATCTGAAGTACCATTACTTAAACTGGACTGACTTCCACTTCCTCCTGAAGTTATAAGATCATTCCAACATTCAGTCCCATCGTTTTGGCTAAAAGCCAAACCCAAACTGTTGTATAAGTCATTATCAGAAGAGAATTGCTGGGTAATAGTAAGGGAGTTCTCTTTTCCATCAGGTACCAAACCTAGCGAACTGATGGCGTTGCTGGTGGGATTCTGCATAGTAGTTTTTGTTGTGTGTATCCCACTAAAATAATCTCCTAAAACTGAACCAGATGATGTGATGGCAAGTGCTCGTGATTTCTCATCTGTGGGTGTAACAGATCTGCTTGAATGTACTTGTGATTGAACAAAGTACTGGGAGAGATCATTTGCTGCATTTTCTCCTTGATATGCGTTGAAGCTAGTGGATTCCTTCACAAGTTGTATATTTGGATGAATTGCTGGAAAGGATTGCTGAAAATTATCTCCTTGACTTTGTCCAATATGCATGTTAAATTGAGTTATGGCATCTCCTTGAAAATCCTGAAATGTGCTTATGCCGGTAATACCATTAAGATTTCCAGAAAATGCATTTGAACTCTCTTGTTTTCTTATTTCAGGTATCACTTGTTTCTCACAGGATGCTAGACTGCTTGCCCACGTACTCATGGTGGGGTATATGGCTTGACCTGCTTCACCATTTTGGAATTGTGTTTCAGGGTTCAGAGAGGATTTAATCATTATGGGGTTCATGTTATTCATCTGATACCCAGCGAAAGAGAATGTATTAACAGGAACCACTACAGGTGTTTTCCCCATCAGCTTTTTGCTGTTAAGGTCATCAGGCATGGGATTGACGTTCCAATAATTAGAAAAGGCAGTTTCTGATGAGAGCATGGAATCAACTCTACTCGGAATATATGTTTCATCATTTATAGATGGTGCATTTCCAGAGACGAAATCACCTTCGACATTTTCCGGATGCCGAAACAAATTTGTAACCTGATCAAAAAATTCCAAGCTCTCCATAATCTGCAGGAACACGAACCAACAGGAAGTTTTAACCAATGATGCAGGCTCCTAATTGAGTAATTTAGTCCTATTATCAATCCATAGCCATCTGTACGTGGCATTAAAAGAATGTAGAACTTTTTTTGAACATATTCCGGCTTGGTGTCAAAATCTGTCCTTATATGGAATAGCTCTTCTTTCCTTCTATTCTTTTTCAGGCGAAGGCATTAAAATCTACAACCAAAAACCTATGCCTGCCATTACTCATTCCAACACAGCTTAAGGTCCCCACAGATTAGATACTAGATACTTTAAATCTACTTAAGAAATGGTTTGATGATACTACTGACGTATTAACTAAATAAATAATTCTTCCACTAAAAAACCAAGTTATTCACTCATAAAGTAAACTAGCACTCATAAACGCTAGTAAGGAACACAGTCAAGTATATAAGTAAATGTCGTAGTGGTTTTCTAATTTGCATAAATGATCCTAAAACTATAATAAATGTACTTTCATACAACTAACCTTTCGGGTGGATCCAAACTGTACTACCCCTTGTGGAGCTACAGAAATCAAGGCAATTGTCTGCAAATAATATCAAGTGATAGTAATTATGACACATGACTATAAATGTACGGGAATAGAATATCTAAAAAGGAATGTAACAAGGAGATTACAAAAAGGGGGGAAACGATACGACTGAAAAGTGTTCAGCAGGTATATGCTCCAAATCATGTTTAATTTACAGAATCAAGCATGTACCTCTATTCCAAATGAAAATTGTTGGTGAAGCTGAGACAGATCCTGTATAAAAACAAGCAAGTTGAAGTAAGCACAGATAAATTGGACCATTATTGTAGTTTCTTAATGGTATTACTATTAAGAGTATCAAGCTATTAGTTTTATGCACAACTATTGAAAGAACAATCTCATTTCTGAGAATAGTCTGTCATGCACGATGAGTGCCTAGGTAAGATGCATAAGATCGTAGGTAACTTCACTCGTTCAAGTTGGTTTAGAGTCAAATGTCCAAAAACTTCACACTCATGTTCTACCAGCTCGGCAGTGCATGTTGCATCATAGGAGTTTGAATATTAATGTATAATTCCGAGTAATTGAATATGGTAAAAATGTTGCAGAGAGTAGAATGAACGAGCTCAATCAAATATCATGAAATACCTGGAAACCATCTTGATTGTCAATGAACAACGTGGGACCCCACTCTCCACAGTAAGTAGATGCAAACATCCATTGATGCTTCCCAGTAAAAGCGGTCTGTCCAATGATTCTAAAAAGAAAAGGAAAACACACACAACTATCCATGTAAGAAAACTGTTGTATATTTTACATCATAGTATATTATCTGAAACAAACATGATTACAAAGAGGTAGTTAGTTTAACAATATTAGTTAACTGAAGCACGCATTTATGTGCAACAACTAATAAGTTTACATCTCATTCCTATTTTGGCTGAAACTAGACTCCAATTACATCAACTTCCTATAATGGTGTACCTTTATCTTTGTTTCAATTTAGCTATCAGAGTTATATGATTTTTGTAAATAAATAAAATATGCATCAAGCATACCCTTCGCCTAGCATATGAACCTGTTGAAGCATCTTTTCAATAACAATTCCGGTTCGCTCTTCTGAGTATGCATCTTCAATGGTTAGCACCCTACAAAATACAACAGTATCTCGCTATGGTTAGATAAAGATCCAAACGCAGTTATCAAACCTACTAACTAATTTCTCCACTGATAGGATCAGAATTCCAGGGAAAACATGTGACTCAGATGGGTTTTCAGATACTTAGGGAAGCATATGACATTAATAACTAAACATTATTGCCACTTCAAGTTCAATTCCAATTCACTAGATAATTCAGAGACGGGGAAAATTATATCACATAATTAAAACAAAGGAACTAAATAAACCATCTGAATAACTGAGAACATTGGCAATACATACACATATGGGTGAATCAATAACTGAGAACATTTTTTGTGGGAGATGCAAACAAAACTATATTACATAATTAAAACAAAGGAACTAAATAAACCATTTGCAGAATTACTATTTCCACATTATACAAATCCGAACGAGACCCATGAAATATGTTCCAAACCTCCTTTTTTTTTCTAAATAAGGACAACAAAGACACTACTATAAATTTGTGTCAAATCTCAATTACTTAACTAATCACAAAATTTCATGGTAATAACCAAAAGAAAACAAAAGACCAAAATAAAATCAAACAACCACACGTTTTGGAGATTGACCGCATATAACAAACTAGCCAAGAACTCATAAAAAGGACAAAACCACATAAACCAACAAGAAAAACAAAAAAAACAAAAAAAAAAATGTGTAAAATGCAGTTGAGCTTACATGGGATTTTGACGATTGACGCGCCAAAAGACACCATAAGACCATCCATTGTTACAACAAAGACACTTAAGCGTCTCTTTAATCCTGGAATTCATCTTTGCCGTTTATTTAATCAAATCTAACAAATCGGACGGGAAAAACAATGATTTAACTACCACGGCAAGATCCTCTACCCGTTCGTTTCTTTAACAAATCTCCGACTCGTTTTGTCATTTTTGGTTCGTCTTTAACAACAGATCTTCTTCAAACTTCAAGAAGACACATCTAAAATGCTGTTTATAGCAAAGGGGATCACTTTACTGAGCAAGAAAAAAATGGTTTTCAGCTGAAGAAAAATAAATTTCTGTTTCTCTAAATGAGACACCAACTCGTTTTAGCTGGGTACGGCGGTAAGAGTTGATTTCAACTGTTAACCAAACGAAGCGGATTTCAAGTTACAGAATTGTTTGTTTTTTTTACTACTAATAGAGAAAGAATTGGGAATTTGCTGTTTAGGGAAGGAGGAACAAGGACCAAAAAGAAAGTATAACTTCACTATTTAAGACAGTGAAATTGGTTAAACAGGTCACACAATACTTGGTTTACCGGTTATAACCGGTACCGGTACTTATCAGTTTTCTCAGGACACATTAAAAAATTACTAAAATCTCATGTTAATGAAAATCTCAAAAATTAAAATCTTTCCTAATTTGCAAAGATTTCTCTTTTCTTCCCTTTCGATGCTCAGAATCTCTGAATTCTTCATACCCCGAGGTGTTGGAGGATTTATTTACCTAACTCCACCCAATGATTTTCACCGACACGTGGAAATAAAACTAACTTTTACTTTTAATATTAATATTAATTCAATAATTTATGCAAGAGCAAAGGCCAGAGCAAGGGCGGAGGCAAAAATAGGCTTAGGATTCTCAAATCTCAGAAAATTTAGGCAAATTTAGGCTTGAGATCCTGTTTAGCAGGGTGTCCAACTGCACACCCTTGCTTTTAACTGCCTCCACCACTGGGTCAGAGCCAGACAAAACTTCAGGTTTTTCCAAATCTAGAGTATGGACGCCTTGAAAAATACCATAGTTCTAAATGATTCCAGATTTGTGCACACTCTGGAAAACACAGGGTTGAAATATTTATCTACCAAATTATCCACCCTACAGTTGATGTTGACACTGTCAAAGCTTATGATATATGAAACAACAACTATGTAGCAATTTCAGTTTATGTTAATCCAATAGATTCAGCCATCGGAAGAGCAACTCAAACTGAGTTTGTCTCCAATGAGACTGAATCCACATATTAACGGATACTCCTAGTAATATATGTCTTATTTTCAAAACAAAACAAAAAATTGTAAATATTTCAACCTTAGTGAGGTTTAAATATTTCAACTCTTTTCGAAATTATCTCTACATCTTCAACCAATTTTGATTTTATTCTTCATCCACGTTTATTTTCATCTTTGTTTATTTTCATCTTTGTATCAACCTACAAATATTAACGCACATTTGTTTTTTACTGCTAGTATGTTGATTGAACTTTTCGCGGCATGTTTTACTGATTCGTAGATTTTGACGAGTACTTTTATGGACAGAGATGATAAAAATATCCATTAGTAATTTTTGGCTGATTGTTTACTCAAGAGGTATTAAAGTGATTTCGTAGATAAGTTTGTCTTTTGATTAATGTCGGAAAAAGATATTAAAACCACTCTATATCAATCTCTTCTGCGATCCATTGATGAAATCTATCCTTTTGTTTCCATGAGTTTCCTTAATGAAAGTATCATTACATTGTCCCGATGATCATAAAATTCAGAACTGGTTAATTTCTTAAGTTTTCATCATTAGTGACGGAACCAGGAATATTTGGTAGGGGGACAGATACAAATACAGTAAAAATAGTACCAATCCACAAAATTGGTGACTGAAGGCCGCAAGAATTTTTTTCGGTTTTTGTTACGTACATTGGTTATTTTCGTTGATTATATTGCACTATTATCTCATGCATTCTGATACTCGAACGTTGCTTCTCTTTATATTTTGCAAGCTTATCTGTTATAATATCAATTAAAACATAAATATGGATAAGCGGCTCCATGCAGAATTTACAAAACTGTAAAATTTGCCTCATCACTTGGCTAGAAAGATAGATATGAACTCATGCTAAGTCGTTTTTATGCATCATCAATAAACTTTGAAGTGCAATAGTTACCATTTACTTAAAGGATCACTACCATCACAATGTTCAACTCGAAGATATTCGTTTGACCCGCCATGTGGCTTGATCACTTGTTACAATGAAAATTAAACAATAAGAACGACGACTAATTAAATACATACATGGTTTAAATAATTACAGTATAACTTCTATAAAATGATAAGCTTGGGACCAAAAAAAATATTATGTTAAAGAGATATTATATTATCGATAATATAATAAACTATTATTTTATAGTTAAATAATATATTATTATTTTAAAAAACATTTGAGTTTGGAGGTTGAATAATAATTGTAGGTTGTAAGTACAATATCGACTTATTTTGTAGAGATATTATATTATTGACATATTACAATCAAATACAAGTACTCAAAGTATCAATCACACTTCAACACTTCTTGTTACATTACAACAACGTGACTCCGGATCTTTTGAGTGCAGTAAGGACTATTAGGGATGAAATACAACTTAGTTTGAATTTTAAAGAAAAACAAACCAATACTTAATCATATTTTGAGAAAAATTTGATATATATGAAACTTACTTTTAATTTTTCTAGTACTATTATTATTTTATATTATTGCAGTGGAAAAATAGGGAAAAGTAAAGAGGCAGAAAAGAGAAGGATTTCTATTGATTAGGGTTCAACCTATTACATAGGTATAGCTAGTATCCTTTCCTTTATATACATGTAAAGAGAAACCCTTCGGCTTCTAGTTGGGCCGCACACCCATAGGCCCTACAACACTCCTCCTTGTGTGGTCCAATAGAACTCCGTTTGTAGTGCTTCACGTATAGTGCTTCGAATGTGGGTCTTCAAAAGTCGTTCTCTTCTTGATGACTTGTGCCTAAATCAATCACCTTATTAAAACTTTGACAAGGAAAAACCCAGTGGGATAAAACCTTGGTACAACTCTTCACATGTTGTCTCATACTTTACGTGTAGTTCATCACATGTAAGACGATCTTCAAAGATCGACGAGTCTAAGTTAATTTCCTTGTTAAAACTTCGTTAGGAAAACCCATAGGGATAAAACCTAAACTAAAGAAAACGAGTACAATATTAAGCAAACTTAGAACATAGTTGGACTCGAATATGTTGCCTCATTAAAACCTTGACAAGGAAAACCCAGTGGGATAAAATCTTGACGAAGGGAAAAGAGTACAACGTAATAGATGCAATTAAAGGTGATTCGTTGCAGATGATCACTTTGCTCCATTGAAGTTGACTAGTTGCTTCACAACTCTTAAGGTAGAAAATCCTCGTGGCAAAGACAATAGCCTTAGCTGGGAAATTACATTCCCGGTGTTTGTTGTTGTATAATTAAAAACCTTGCCGAGTAACAACGCCCTGTGGGAAAAAGCAACCTCGGTGAAGGAAAATAGTTCAACACACCATTAGATGCTCCCCCTAATGTCATACAATTTCATTAGTCTAATGCAGTCAAAAGGAGTTTATCACACTTTACTTTGGTGAATTGAATGTTTATAAGACCATGTTGTTGATTCTGGAAGCTATGTTGCTTAATAGACTATCGCGTTTCATTTCTTTGATTCAGATATTTTCAGTAATATCAACGCGATCTTTATGTCTTCAACGCAACATACTTGATGTTTTTAGTGTTGTCTCGATAAAAACCTTGTCGAGTAACAAAACCCTTTGGGAAAAACTATTCTCGGTTGAAGGGAAAAAGAGTACAACACAACTTCAATTTCGAAGTAAAATATGTCGACATCATATCTTTGGATCCTCCCCCTGATGTCGGCATCTCCCCCTGATTACTTCCAGAGTTGTTCCAGACAGTTCCTTTAGTCATGTACTTTTCAAAACTTAATATCGGTAATGACCTAGAAAATAGTCTACCATATCTCCCCCTGATTACTTTCGTTGGAGAAGAGATTATTGTTCCTTCATAATCAACAACTTTTGGATTGCACTTTCATTAGAATTCCTTTTAATGCCTTTGCAGGGATAAAATAAATTTATGTCAATGGATACTTTTAAGTATATGATTACGTTCATTATACCATTTCAATGACGTTGCGTTGGCGCTGAGCTATATCTAGCTAATGAGTTCAAATGAGGATGTTGTATTTTGTCGAGCGTACAATATCTAAGTACAATATTGCGTCTATTGCACTAAGGTAGGGGAATTTCATCTCTCAACCCATCTTCGTCATATTCCTTTATACGAAATGGTCATTCATGTACATTTGAAACTCGACTAATCATGGGAGTGCTAGCAGAATGCATGTCCTTGTTAAATTGTCTGACAATGGACATATGCAAACTGATGGAATAATATACCACAAGCTCGGTCTTCTAGTTCAGAACATAGATAAGATCGAGATTTCCCAGGATTTTCATCTCAAATTTAGATTTTAAATAGCTTGTAAGATCTCTTACTCCATTAAGAGTACTTATAATGTCCATACCGTCGACATAAATAGCTATAATTCTGAATTAGGAACTTAGTAAATACGCATGGCACAAAGCCTTACTTGTTTATCCCTTAACCCAATCAAATAGTTACTTAGACGGGTATACCACATCTGCCTGATTGTTTCAATCAATAAGTAAGTGTTCCAGTGTAACTGCAAACACACTCCGTGGTTTAGAGTCATTTGACTTGGGAAGCAAAAGGACATCATGCACTTTTGCAAATATCTTTAAGTCTAAATCTCCAAATATATAACCACATCTAATGTGTTTCAAATTCTTTTGAAACTACCAAGCAAACTAATTAACAGAACATTATGATGTTCAAAAGAGTAAGCGATCCAGGGGTTTGTGAGAAACCTCGCGCCACAAGGTGACTCTTTATACTTTAAGACCTTATTCTTATCACTACACTTTATGACAAATAACCACATATGTCTCACAGGCTTTACACTTGATTGGTTAGCACTACCACACCAAATACCCGTATATTTGTCAAAGAAGTAGGTTCTACCTGGATTGCGTAGGCCAAATATGCTCTTTATTTGAAATTAATCAGACTATGCCCTACTTATGGAGCAACTATTTATGGATTATATCATCACTGTGCACGCATGATCCTTCCGTTGACTCATGTGCATTCTCATAATCTGTCAGGATTCCATTGTTCTCTAGAATCATTTAAAACTTTGGAGCGTCCTCCTGTTTGATTCATGGACATATTTAGAGACAATCTTATGAGATGATTTCAGATGATATAATTAGGTTGTGCCTAACTCACCTACTTCCTTTCTAGGTGAGCACTGATCAAACCTAGTGGTCTCTCCATCTTCCTTTATGGAGCCACGGCCTCAACACCTCCACCAAGTGTAGTTGTAACACCCTAGTCTATGGTGTATATCCCTTATTGAGGATTCGTAACCTTGCAGGTAGGTTTGCAGCTAGTACGCGTGATCTCATCACTTTAGCGACATCAGTATACATTCTGAAAATCGATTATTCTTTGTCACTTCACATTTACATTTGTGGAGTACAAGAATCAATATGAGACACAGTGGGAATATACCACGACAATTCCTGTAGTTCCCATAGAAAATATTTTTTCTTATCTCCCCCTAACTACGGGAAGACTGTCTCATTAAAATGACAACCCATAAATCTAGCGGTAAGAGATATCCTGCCAAAGGTTTTAAAACGTGGATAATTGTTGGGAGTAAATATCCAACATAACTACTTAATCATTTTCATGACCCATCATAGTACGCTGTGGACTCGTAATGGCACATATATAGTGCAACCAAAAATGCGTAAGAATACGAATGTCAGGCTTATATCCAGTTACCAACTGGTATGCAGAGAAGGTTGACTAATATTGGGTTCTAAAACGAATTTAAGTAAATGTGTGTTTAATATTGCATATCCCCTAAGCAGTTAAAGGTAGGTTTGTACGCATAACCATGCCTTAGACATCATTTGTAACCTTTGATGATAGCCTTTGCGAGACCATGAGGTATAGGATACTCTGCATTGATCCTATTAAATATGCAATAACCATCAAGTCCTTTTGATGTGCCCTAGCTAGCATTTACAAGGGGTGGTAAGCCCTTACATGTATAATATGTGCTAGTAGTTTTCCAAACGCAAAACTTCTTGGGAACTATAACTAGTTCAAAATGTCAAAACATCCACCAGAGTCATAAGTCACTTTAATGGTCCGCATTCTGTATGGATATTTGTCTAAACATTACCTTGTTTTCTTTGAAATATGGATTGTTTACCATTTGCATCTTAGGATGGTCTCGATCCTGTTTTACTAAAGACTTTGTGAAATGAGTGATATGCTCTCTTACTTAAAATCATAATGGGAAGGGGGGGTTGTGCATCTAGTTCTTTAGAGAACACTTATTGAGAGATATGCCGTCATGTCGCATTTTGTCAATCTTTCTCCCGTTTTCGTTCACTCAAATAAAGTGATGTTTGTATGAGTTCTTTCAAAACAATCATCGTGTCATAACCAACGTTGCTTTATGGTTATACCTAAAGCCTATATGAGTCAATTCCCAACATTTCATCGTCGGAGTCAATATGGATTCAATCATCCAAATACTATAGAGATTTACATTTCACTAGATGGACTCATTAGTTTCTCTAAAATATATTTCCTTCCAAATATATTAGAGATTATAAAAGATGCAATCAATTACATTCGCATCATTGTGAGGTTCCACATGATATCCATTTGCATGGGTTACTTTGAATTTAACAAGGTATGATTATCTCTCGGTACATGTAGAGATTTTGTGACGTCTTTGTTCTATCTTGAAAAAAAAATTTAAGCAGTGCTGTGCTCGATGATCCAATCCTCGTAGTCACATTATAAGGAAATAGTTCAACAACTAGTTTAAATTTATTAAGCTAGTGGGAGGGAAACCACTATCTGTTAGACATTGAGTCTTGATAGATTTAATAAGTGGTGTGGCCTTACTGTGTAACAAAAGTGGGATTCAACTCAAGTACTTTAAAGTGAATATATGTTACGTTTCCGGGTGGATAATATATTTTTCATTCAGATATATCTCAAGTGCTTTAAAGAAATTATATCTCATGAGAATGATATACTTTTCATTCCATAAGCACAGACATTGGATCTAGTTCAATTAAATAGTCAATTGTCCAGGCAAAGTTCTTCTTGTCATTAAAGTTGATGTCTAAAGTATGACCTTCTCATGGAAATTGGTTGCTACCATGGTACCCGCATTGCATTGCTTGTACCAATACCGGTGAGAAGATTCATTCCCAACTCTTCGGTGAGAACTAGAATTACATTTTAGCTTCATCCCATATTCAGTTGATACTTGTACTTTGGTGTCATTACTACCGGGGGGAAAATACATCTTTGTCTCATGATATATATGTCCCTTTTCACATGTTTTATATGAGTCGGTACGTGTAACCCTCGTTACTTCGTGGTTCTTTCCATTTTCAATTTTGCTACATTCAGCTTAATTTGAGAAATTTCTTTATCTCAACAGGCCAAGAGAATCTCACTACACATGTCAACCACTTACTTTAGATTGAATATATTACTAAAGATAGTTCTCTTGTTGTCATACTTCAACATATACTGGTTCGTTAGTATCATGGATGAAGTAGAGAAATGGAAATTTCTGGCTCATATCATCTTTTATGAGTTCTTCCACAAAAATTGGAATACATGTGATTTTATTTGCAACGTATCTTTTGATACTACTGACTCTTTAATAGTCGAGCAAGTGGATTACATTCCACGTAACATTCAAATTTTTGGGAGAAAATATCAAGTACGCAATAATGGTGCTCAAGTACTTCTGAACCCCAAATAAATACATTTGAATCGAGTTGGTACAACCAATTGAACAAAAATAATAATAAAAATAATATCATTTTGACTAGAGCCGGTGTCATAGGCAAGAAAAAAAAACACAATTCCAAGACCAAGGTCTTTAATGGTCGATGTGATTTTTTTTTATTTTTAAAAGAACAAATTTATTAATGGTTTTATAGGTCAAAGTTAAAGATCATAGTCGAAGTCCGTCAAAAACAGAGCCAAAAACTACGATAACTATTTAACTGCGTTGAAAATACATGCTTATAACTTACAATTCTATATTAACACATAATTACTTTCTTTTTCTTTTAATGCACACCTAATGCTCGTGATGCAGCATAGAATGAACACCGTACATATTAGATGCAACATTAGCACAGTAACGTACATGACTTTTTCTTAATTAAAGTATATAATAATGATTATTAAAGATGAACAGTAAAAGTTTCATTTTTTTTTCTTTGCGAACAGATGAAACATCAGAATCACAATCACCACAATTACCAAAATGTTTGAGAAAATCATAGAGACATATGATGATAAAATATTAAAAGAAAGCAAATACTCATGTGATAGTTAATAAGAATCATGAAAATTCATGTAGCTAAAAAAAACAATCATCATGGTAAAATCACATGGGACAAATGAACATATCAATCATCAATTAAATATAAGAGAACCACTATTATAACTTTACATATGTACATGGAAGGAAAATAAATACGTAGACAACATTTTATTTCGAAGTTTGTCGGGATACCTTTTAATATTCGATCCAAGAACATAAGTACATACCCAATGAGACGACCAAGAAGATTTCTGAAACTTTATAGCCTTTTGCATTAATCCTATATGATTGAGGTACAAAACGAACATAGGCGGAGATTTCCGATTTGATGACGACAAAACTTTTGCGGCAACTGTGAATACGTTCTTTTGATCGTAAAGGAAAAAAATAATCATTGATTCCAACTTTAGCTTCATGGTAGAACTCGTGCTTGATAACGTATTGCAGTGGAAAAATAGGGAAAAGTAAAGAGCTAGAAAAGAGAAGGATTTCTATTGATTAGGGTTCAACCTATTACATAGGTATAGCTAGTATCTTTTCCTTTATATACACATGTAAGAGAAACCCTTCGGCTTCTAGTTGGGCCGCACACCCATAGGCCATAGGCCCGACAACATATATATTATTTTGAACCTAATAATGCTTAAAAGAACTTTTGAAATGTATTATTTTATGATTTTACCGAATTTATTATTTTAGCACTAAGGCCCCGAGTCGGGACCGAGAAATTTTATTATTTTATTGAGAATATTATATTATTGAGTATTATTTTAAATAAGTTATATTGCATGTTCCAATTTTATCCATATATTATTACTGATTTTTACTAACAGGCTTTCTTTATTTTCAGATAAATTAGGGGGAACAAATCTCAAAATAATTCATAATCCCAGACTGTTTTATATAGTTTAGGAAAATAAATATATTATTTTAGTTTTGTATTTTATTAATGATATTTTTAGTAAAAAATAATGAATTTTTGGATTTAATATTTAGGGTAATTTTAAGATAATCCAGATGTTTATTTTTAGAGTTGTAATAAGTTAGGAAAGTTGCCTAAACGTAGTAGATACCTTGAGAAATAAGTTTTTTTATATTTTTGCTAAGTTTAGGGGTTAGTTAGGGGGAGTTATTTACATAAGGAACTTCAAAAACGAAAACTGAGAGACCTTCTTATAGATTAATAAAATTACATTTTTGATGCTAAACTCTGTTTAACTTTATTTTGATTTTCATTTATAGTCGGGTTATTCCCGAGGTCTAAATAATTATCTTATCCATAGTTGTGATTCTTCGGAGTTTTTGGATTATTTCTGTTCATAGTGATTATTAAGAATAATTTGGGGTCTCAGTTACTTATCAATTTTTATTCTGCTGCGACAATTTTGATGCAGATCGAAAGCGTTACAGAGGATGATAGTTGTCGCGGCGGAATAAAAATTGATAAGTAATGTTGTTATTGCATCGCATCCTGGTACTTTGAAGGAACTCTCTAGACAGATTTATCTGAGAAGGAATGAAAGATTTATGCATAGTAGAAAGAAAAAGGGAATAGATCTCTTCTTAGAAGTTAAATATGGTTTCTAGTACTTATACAAATAGATATAGCAGACTAGTCATGTATACAGGTGATAATGAATATGATGACTATCCAACATTGTCATCATTGTCGGTATTTGAGAACATGGTGATTGAACATACTCTTCTCCTCCCCCTTAAATGGTTTTTAACCTGTTTTGCGTGTTATAAAAAGAAAAATGTTAAATCAATACACTGAATTTGTTTGAGGGCTCCTGTAGATAATTCTTGAATATAACACTTTGGATGAGCTTAAAGATATAATTTTTCGTTTTTCTCTTCTTCTTTTTTTCTTTTTTTTCTTTTTTGTCTTTGTTTTCTCTTCAGAAGGTTATAGCTTTATATCCCCCTCTTGTTTCTATTTTTTTTTATTAAAAAATCCTTAAAGTCTTTTTATTTTTTACCTTTTTAAGTAAAAATGCGTGTTATTTTGTTATTTCGAGAAATAGAAGCAGAAAAACTATATCTTGTCAAAAAATATTTGGTACATGGTGCTTACGAAGACTTTTTTTTTTTTTTTTTGTAATCAAGTTTTCATGGGAATGTACAGAGATCAATAACTTGCTACTTGATGCTGGTCTTATGGATATATGTTAGTAACTACACTTAGATTAACAAAAGTAATGGTAAAGGATATAAAAGTGCCATAATAGATACGACACTTCATAATGCTCACTGGAAAAGTGATTTTTCCTGACTCAAAAGTAATTTATTTTGTTAGAGCATTGGTATGTCAAGGTTGGTTGTCAGATTTTATTTCCTAAAATGATGAGGGTACCAAGTACACCACAATTTTTTCGATATCAACCTATAAGTCTGACACCTTGCGTGATCTAATATAGACAGAGACTGTCAGGAAGATAACAACCACAAGGTATACACTTTGTATATAGCATAAGTCTGAAAACGAACTTTAAACTATAGGGATCAACCCAAGTGTTTTGGATAACGTACAAGTGCAATTACTTTAATTATAGCTTAAACAAAGTATAATGTGGAATAAAGTAAATGCACACAACAAGATTTTGTTAACGAGGAAACCGCAAATGTAGAAAAACCCCAGGACCTAGTCCAGTTTTGAATACTCTCAGAATTAAGCCGCTATACGAAGACCACTACCAACTTCGTATATTTGATACCACCCCTAGTTACCTAGTTTCCTCAGTATCCCTGCGCCTATAACCAATCTGGACAATGAACGTGAATCCTAAGATAGAGTCCACCATCTTAAGTTGCTTCATCCCCTCTGGAGACTTTTAGCACTCAACCCTTTCGATCGTCTTCCAAACAGTAAAGGACTAATCTGTTTGGTAACCACTTTTCTATCTCAAAAGGTAAATAAGAGATATTATAGTTGAACTTGACAAAGGCTTTTCTGTTTAAATCAAAAAACTCCTTTGTCGGGTTAGATCTTCCAAAATCTGGATTAACAAGTTAACCAGATCAAGTCAAACAGAACTACAAGATTCAGATACTGAAGAGTACCACCAAATGATAGCTTGTCGATCTAAATACGACTAGCACTAACAAATCTATCAAAGATAAACCAGATCTAGTCGGATCCCAGCCGATCAAGTTTGTGCACGAAGCAAATCACAGAGATACGAAACTAATAAGAAAATCTTCTTATCTTCAATCTTCAATAGTCATCTGTACCTACAAAATTACAAACTTGATTCCAACTTATGATTGATCACGCACATAACGAAGTCTGTTAACAATAGACGATCACAAGTCAACGTCAAATCTAAAATCAGATCTGAACTACCGCTAATCTCTTAATCTAGTTTGCGTGACCTTATGTCAGAAAAGAAGGCTCTCAAGAATAATCAAACTAGGTGCAATCAAGAGTTAACAACTATTAGTCAATCAAATCAATAATCAAAAACTAAAATAACAAAATTCTAGTTTCCCACCAATGATACTAGTAGATGCTTCTTGATCCCAAAGAAGCCTTTAAACTAGCGGATGAAAGATATTTCGCTTAATTAGGTTACTCTCCTCTCCAAGATAGTATTACAAGTAATGCTATTAGTCGGCTACAATAGTGATTATGAAACGAATTGCCTGCCTCATGATAAGTTTGTAAGAAGAACGAACTTCACTATTTATAGACCAAAGTAGTTTGGACACCAAGGAATTTCCATAATCGAAAGTATTCTCATGATATGCAATAAAGCACCTAAATTCGGTTTTGTCTATTTCCAACCAATATCCAACTGTATAACCGAAATCTCTTTTGGACAAATCAATATTAGCTAGCACTTAACTATTATATCTTTCCAAAGATATGTTTTGCTTGATGGTAAAACAAAACATATTCATTCAAAAATCTCAAAACAGATTCTCAAACATTTCCGTTTGGGATCTCACCTTGAATATCAAGGAATATCTTTGACAATTAATAGATAAGATTTCAACATATGTTCATTATGTCGACACCTTGAAATTTCTTATTTTGGAAACCCAATTTTCAAATCACACAAAACCTAAAGTGTTTGTGACTAAGGAAATCGGTTTTTCCTATTGGGACTTGTTATACCTTGACTTCCAACATAAGTTAGGATCGGTTCTACCTTGACTTCCAATATAGGTAGGGGGATAGGTTCTACCTTGACTCCCAACATAAGTTAGGATCGGTTCTACCTTTGATTCCCTATATAGGTTAGGATCTGTCCAACCTTAGATCTTCAATGAAAACCATATCTTTAATCCTATAGATTTTTTTCAACTACGAAACAAGTTCGTAAGTCTACTTCCTTAAACTTACGTAATTAAACATAGTTTTCTAGGCTTGAAATCAAACCTATGTTCACTACAGAATCTAGTAACGATTTACAAAGATTATGTTGATGTCGCAATTACGAAGTTCAAAAGATAAGAATTATACTTCATGATACAATATACCAATATAAAGCATTCACAACTATTGATATATTATTCCTTGACACTTTGATCATAATAAGATGATCAAGTCTCTAATACTAGAGTTTCATATATATAACTTCGCATGTTATGTTTTCAATCTAAAATGACTTGAAAGCTTACGATATAGAAATGGAAACAAGTCAAGTCATGTATTACTAACCTCAAGTGGAAGGATGATGTCTTCGTTGATGTTGATACGTATTCGGATTCTCCAGGTCTTCAGAGTAATACATGTATGTCTCAACGTTTATAGACTTATTAGTCTAACCTAATGAAGTTGAATCTAGTACTCTAATCAAGCAACTTATGAGTTTTGATACTAAAATATGAAAACCAACCTTGACATACCAACGCTTGGTGGGTTCCACCGAGCAGTGCTCTAACAAGACCACTGAGTTCCCCACTCTCTTGGGTTATTATAGAAATCTTGGTTATCCATGTCTCATTACTAAACTCTGCATGCGTTCGAGAAAAGAATTTTTTGGTGATCAAATAAGTACTAAGCCTGTCTCTGAAAGTACAATCGAAGAAATGCTTGGATGACATAAGAAGGATCAGATTATTATTCTTTCTTCTCGGTCTTCTACCGAAGAAAATAATGACCTTTCGTTTCTAATTCATCGTCTTAAAAGGCATTTAAACTGTATTTAAAATCAATTAACTTTTGTTGCTCTAAAAGATACAGAAACTCTCCAGGGACTAGTTCAGAGTGAAATAGCTTCTGAGAAGATGAAGTATATCAAAGACCAAGCATGACTTAATACAGTCAAGTGTACATTTAACTTCGGAAACAATCTTATATAATTCAGTAATTAGGAATAGAAAACCAACTGGGATTAGCCCTGTTGGCCAGGGGTTGAACTCCCAAGTTATAGGTTAGGGGTTTGATTCCCGCTGCTGATTGATAAAAAAAAAACAGTAATTAGGAATAAACTAATCAATTGTTGATTAATATCACTTTTTATGTAAAGTTTATTCAAACTATCAATAAATTATGAATGATAAGTTTTTATTTACAAATCATTGGGTCATTCTTTTGATAGTTAAGATTGTATTGCTTGTTCTGACCGGGTTGGATGGGTTGGACCGGACCGGGTTGGGAGATCTTTCAGAAGATTTTCCTTCTCCTCGGAAGCGTTCAGAAAAGTTTGAGAATCTTTCGCGGACGGACTTCCTTTCTTGTGGATAACGAACAGACGTGATCATCAGCGAGCAGATTTTCCTTCACTTCACGAGAAGATTTTCCTTCGCAAGTTAAGCCAGATATATATAGACAGATTAGTGTCTGTACAATACAATACCATCGATCATCATCATAGATTTAATAGCTATGATAGCAAAAAATACAATACAATACAATCAACCCATAAAAAAAAACGGGAGAAAATAAACTTAGCTTGACGCTGCCTTGATGTAAATCAAAACCTCATTTTTTTTCTTTTAAACAACTTGTGTTTATCATCCATGTAGGAAAAAAATAATCACCCAATCCAATCTAGCTCTGCGGTATAGCTTCGTGCATGATAACGTGTTGTAGTATAAAGGTGAAAATGGAAGAGAAAGAGGAAGAGTTTCTTATTGATCAGTAGTCGGGTTACAGGGATACAATAACACATATATACATGAAAATAAAAACCCTAGGTATCTAGTTGGGCTGCACATCTATGGGCCGTAGGCCCTACAACACTCCCCCTTATGCGGTCCAATAGAACTTCATATGCAGTGCTTTGTACATATAGTACTTCGAATATAGTTCTTCAAATATCGTCCTCTCCATGATAACTTGTGCCGAAATCAATTGCCTCATTAAAATTTTGACAAGGAAAAACTCCAGTGGGGCAAAACCTTGGTACAACTCTTCACATGTTGTCTCGTACTTTACATGTAGTTCATCACATGCAATACGATCTTCAAAGGCCAACGAGTCTAAGTTAATTTCCTCGTTAAAACTTCGTCAGGAAAACCCAGAGGGACAAAACCTGAACTAAAGAAAAAAAGTACAATATTAAGTAATCTTAGAACATAGTTGGATGCGTATACGTTGCCTCATTAAAACCTTGACAAGGAAAACCCAGTGGGATAAAACCTTGACGAAGGGAAAAGAGTACTACGTGACAAATGCAAGTAAATGTGACCCGTTGCAGATGATCACTTTGCTCCGTTGAAGTTGACTAGTTGCTTCACAACTCTTAAGGTAGAGAATCCTCGTGGGAAAGACAATAGTCTTAGCTAGGAAATTACATTCTCGGTGTTTGTTGTTGTCACATTAAAAACCTTGCCGAGTAACAAAACCCTGTGGGAAAAAACAACCTCGATGAAGAAAAATAGTTCAACACACCATTAGATGCTCCCCCTGATGTTTGACAGTTTGCATTAGTCTAATGCATTCAAAAGGAATTTATCACACTTTACTTTAGTGACTTGAATGTTTATAAGAGCATGTTGTTGATTCTGGAAGCTACATTGCTTAACAGACTATCATGTTTCATTTCTTTGATTCAAATATTTTCAGTAATATTAATGCGATCTTTATGTATTCAACGTTCAACATACTTGATGTTCTTAGTGTTGTCTCGCTAAAAACCTTGTCGAGTAACAAAACCCTTTGGGAAAAACTATTCTCGATTGAAGGGAAAAAGAGTACAACACAACTTCAAGTTCGAAGTGAAATATGTCGACATCATATCCTTGGATCCTCCCCTGATGTCGGCATCTCCCCCTGATTACGTTCAGAGTTGTTCTAGACAGTTCCTTTAGTCATGTACTTTTCGAAACTGAATATCGGTAATGACTTACAAAATAGTCTACCATATCTCCCCATGATTACTTTTGTTGGAGAAGAGATTATAGTTCTTTCATAATCAACAACCTTTGGATTGCACTTTCATTAGCATTCCTTTTTATGGTTTTGCAGGGATAAAACAAATTTATGTCAATGGTTACTTTTAAGTACATGATTATATTCATTATACCATTCCAATGACGTTGCGTTGGCGCTGAGCTATGTTTAGCTAACAAGTTCACTGAGGATGAAACATTTGGTCGAGTACATTATGCTAAGTACAATAATGCGTCTATTATACTTATATAAGGAAATTTCATCTCCCGACACAACTTCGTCATATTTCCTTAGACGAATTGGTCATTTATGTACATTTGAAACTCGCCTAATCATGAGAGTGCTAGCAGGATGCATGTCCTTATTAAATTGCCTAACAATGGACATATGCAAACTGGTGGAATAATATACCACAATCTCGGTCTTCTAGTTCAGAACATAGATAAGATCGAGATTTCCCAGGATTTTCATTTCAAATTCATATTTTAAATAGCTTAGAAGATCTCTTATTCCATTAAGAGTACTTATCATGTCCATACCGTCGACATAAATAGCTATAATTATGAATCAGGAACTTATTTTATACGCATGGCACAAAACGTTACTTGTTTATCCCTTCCCTCAAATAGTCACTTAGACGGGTATACCACATCCGCCTGATTGTTTAAATCAATAAGTGAGTGTTCCAGTGTAACTGCAAACACACTCCGAGATTTAGAGTCATTCGACTTGGGAAACAAAAGGCCATCATGCACTTTTGCAAATATCATTGAGTCTAAATCTCAAGAGATATAACCACATCTACTATGTTTCAAGCTCTTTTGAAACTACCAAGCAAACTAATTAACTAAACATTATGATTTTCAAAAGAGTAAGCGATCCGGGGGTTTGTGAGAAACCTCGTGCCACAAGGTGATTCTTTATACTTTAAGACCTCATTCTTCTCACTACACTTTGTGAAAAATAACCGTATATGTCCCACAAGCTTTACACTTGGTTGGTTAGCACAACCACGCCAAATACCCGTATATTGTCAAAGAACTAAGTTTTACCTGGATTACGTAGGCCAAACATGCTATTTATTTGAAATTAATCAAAATAAAGCATGGTTCGATCTCATTGTGCTCTACTTCTGGAGCAACTATTTATGGATTATATCATCACTATGCACGCATGACCTTCCATTGACTCATGTGCATTCTCATAATCCGCCAGGATTTCATTGTTCTCTAGAAAATTTTAAAACTTCGTAGCGTCCTCCCGTTTGATTCATGGACATATTTAGAGACAATCTTATGAGATGATTTCAGATGATATAATTAGCTTGTGCCTAACTCACCTATTTCCTTTCTAGGTGATTACTGATCGAACCTAGTGGTCTCTCCATCTTCCTTTATGGATCCAAGGCCTCAACAACACTTCCACCAAGTGTAGTTGTAACACCATAATTTTCGGTGCATTTCCTTTACTAAGGATTTTTAACCTTATAGGCATGTTTGCAGTTGGTATGTGTGATCTCGCCAGTTTAGCGATATCAGTGTACATTCCGAAAATCGATAATCCTTTCTTCACTTCACATTCTCGTTTGTGGATTATAGGAGTTTATATGAGACAAAATGGGAACACACCACGACATTCCCTGTCGCTCCCTCGGAAAATGCTTTTTCCTGTCTCCCTTAACGACGAGAAGACTATCCCATTAGAGTGACTATTCGTGAATCAGCGATTGAGAGATTGCCTGTCAAAAGGTTTAAAACTGCGGATAATTGTTGGAAATTCTTGTCCAACATAGTCACTTAATCATTTTGATGACCTATCATAGTACGATGTGGAGTCGTAAGGGCACATAAATGGTGCAACCAAAAAAATGCGTATGAACATAAAATGTCAGGCTTATATCCAGTTAACAACTGGTACACAAAGAATGGTTGACCAATTGTGGGTCTAAAATGAATAAGTGAAGATGCGTGTAATATTGCATATTTCCCAAGCAATTAAAGGTAGGTTTGTTTGCATAACCATGCCTTAGGTACCATCTGTAACCTTTGATGATAGCCTTTGCGAGACCATGGGGTATAGGATGCTCTACATTGATCATATTAAATAGGAAATAACCATCAAATCCTTTTGATGTATACTCTCTAGCATTTACAAGGGGTGGTGAGTCCTTACATGTATAATATGTGCTAGTAGTTTTCCAAACGCAACATTACTTGGAACTATAACTAGTCCAAAATGTAAGAAATCCACGAGATCCATAATTCACTTTAATGGTCCGCATTCTGCATAGATATTTTTCTAAATATCACCTTGTTTTCTTTGTAATATGGATTGTTTACCATTTGCATCTTAGGATGGTCTCGATCCTGTTTTACTGAAGACTTTTTGAAATGAGTGATATGCTCTCTTACTTAAAAGCATAATAGGAAGGGTGGGTGGGTGGGTGGGGGGTATGCATCCAGTTCTTTAGAGAACACTTATTGAGAGATATGCCATCATTTCGCATTCTGCCAGTCTTTCTCCCGTTGTCTGTTTCACTCAAATAAAGTGATGTATGTATGAGTCCTTTCAAAACGATCATCATGTCACAACCAAAATGGCTTTATGGTTATGCCAAATCCTGTATGAGTCAATACCAAATATTTCATTGTCGGGGTCAATATGGATTCAATAATCCAAATATTAGTGACTTACATTTCACCAAATTTACTCATAAAATTTCTCTAAGAATATGCTTCCTTTCATATTCATTAAAGACAATAAAAGATGCAATCAATTACATTTCCATCATTGTGAGTTTCCATGTGATATCCACTTGCATGGGTTTCTTTGGAATTCAACAAGGTGTGATTATCTCTCGGTACATGTAGAGATTTTGTGATGTCTTTGTTCTAACTTGAAACAAATTTTGAGCAGTGCTGCGCTCGATGATCCAATCCTCGTAGTCACTTTATAAGGAAATAGTTCAACAACTAGTTTAAATTCCTTAAGCTAGTGGAAGAAAAACAACTATGAGTTAGACATTTGGGTCTTGAGAATTTTATCAAGTGGTGTGGCCTTATTACGTAATAAAAGTGGGATTCAACTCAAGTACTTTAGACTGAATATATATTACGTTTTACCCAATATATCTCAAATGCTTTAGAGAATTTATGTCTCGTGTTTTCATTCCATAAGTGTAGATATTGGATCTAGTTCAACTGAATAAGATAGTCAATTGGCCCGGAAAAGTTCTTGTTGCCATGAAAGTTGATGTGAGAATTGGTTGCTACTATGATACACACATTACATTGTATATACCAACACCTATGACCAGGTGCATTTCCAACTCTTTCATTTATGGTGGGAGCTACAATTACATTTTAGCTGATCCCATGTTTTGTTGATACTTGTGTATTGGTGTTATTACTCCCCAAGACAAAAGTACATCTTTGTCTCATGATACATATGTCCCTCTGCACATATTTCACTATGCCAGCAAGTGGATTACATCCCACGGAACATTCAAATTTAGGGAAAAAAATATCAAGTATCCAATAATGGTGTTCAAGTACTTCTAAACCCCAAATGAATACATTGGAATCGAGTTGGTACAACCAATTGAACTAAAAAAAAAAGGAAACATCATTCAACTATAACCAATATCATATTCAAGAGAACAAAATAACAATAAAATCAAAATTCTTAATGGTCGAGATCAACAGTCATGGTTTAAGTTGACCGTTTATATGATATGGACTTATCTTAAGACAAAAAAAAAGAGAACTACGCATGTTCTAAAAACATGTAAATAGATAAGCCCAACAAATATTCAATGTAAAAACCCACATTCGTTAGTTACATACCTCACTTTTTGGTTCCCGCTATGTATAGACAGACCCGGAACAGCCTTGGCCGCGCACGGCCCAGAAACCAAGCTGGAACAGGACGCCAGAACTGGAATAGGACAAACCGGGTTGGACCGGACCAGGTTGGGAGATCTTTCAGAAGATTTTCCTTCTCCTCAAAAGCGTTCAGAAAAGTTTGAGAATCTTTCGCTGCCGGACTTCCTTTTTATTGGATAACGAACATACGTGATCATCAGCGAACATATTTTCCTTCACTTCACGAGAAGATTTTCCTTCGCAAGTTAAGCCAGATATATATAGACAGATTAGTGTCTGTACAGTATAATACCATCGATCATCATCATAGATTTAATAGCTATGATGGAAAAAAATACAATTCAATTCAATACAATCAACCCATAAAAAAAAACGGGAGAAAATAAACTTAGCTTGACGCTGCCTTGATGTAAATCCAAACCCCATTTTTGTTTTCTTTTAAACAACTTGTATTTATCATCCATGTAGGAAAAATAATAATCACCCAATCCAATCTAGCTATGCGGTATAGCTTCGTGCATGATAACGTGTTGTAGTATAAAGGTGAAAATGGTAGAGTTTCTTATTGATCAGTAGTCAGGTTACAGGGATACAATAACACATATATAAATGAAAAGACAAACCCTAGGTATCTAGTTGGGCCGCACATCTATGGGCCGTAGGCCCTACAACAAATATTATATTATTGAGTATTATTTTAAAGAAGTTATATTGCATGTGTTTCCAATTTTATCCACATATTATTACTGATTTTTACTAACAGGCTTTCTTTATTTTCAGATAAATTAGGGGGAACAAATCTCAAAATAATTCATAATCCTATACTATTTTATATGGTTTCGGAAAATAAATATATTATTTTAGTTTTGTATTTTATTAATGATATTTTTAGTAAAAATTAATAATTTTTGGATTCAATATTTAGGGTAATTTTAAGATAATCTAGAAATTTATTTTTAAAGTTTTAATAAGTTAGGAAAGTTGTCTAAAGGTAATAGATACCCTAGGAAATATATTTTTTTTATATATTTTTGCTAAGCGTAGGGGTTAGTTAGGTGGGGTTATTTATATAAGTAATCCTTAAATATTTTACTTACCAAAGGTATTTTTAAGTTCACAGTTAATGATTTCTCTTAACTCATTTTTCTTTTTCTTTTTTGATACGGCACAGCTAGGCCCACTCCCATGAGCACACCTAGCAAGCTGGACTAGCCTTACTGCTAATCCAACCGCCACCCCATCAACAAGAACCAATCTCAACTCTATCCATAAAGGAAATTGGTGAAAATGGAGGTTTCAACCTTCCCTAGTGGGAATCGAAACCCCTACCTCCCGCCCGCACTATGGAAGGGGATGCCTTAACCACTGTACTAGACAGTTGTTGGCACATTCACATTTCTTGATGTATCGAAATTATCGCGGGTACAGATGCACATGCACCTTCTATCGCAAAATTGTAGCTTAATCTTTCAGTTAAGACCAAAATGTTGCGCTATGCTTAATAGCTTCCATTAACAGTGATGGCAAGCTTTTGTGAAATTTTCGTCTTATTAAAAGCAGCTCACTTATTTTTCATTCAGCTATTAAGTTCTATGGTCACAATTGCACGCAAACAAAATCACATAGGACAAAGAATTTTCTTCAGAAGAACATAAGAATCCGATTAATGCCAATCAAGATACAAAGCTTGTGGAGCAATTGGTTCATGCATGTGAAACCAAATTTTCTTTTTATAACCAAAAGATGCAGTACACTTTTCTAAATTAAATCCAAAACAAAGTTTTGAAGGTAGCCCATGGTGTGAACGGCGCTTGGGGAGTTAGTACAAGATACGATAAGTTTGTTTCCTTTTATGTTCCAAATTTTAGCAAGTCAACAGATAGAAAATGGTTTTTGAGAACAAAGCAAGAAACCATGACCGAAAACATCCAACATAAAATTCTATATAATGTAGTTTATAGTAGGAGAAACCTTTACGGCATACATATCAAAATGGTGATAACGATGACGATGATGCAAACGAAAGTCATGCCAAAATATTTTAGTTTTTAGTATTACGTATAAACCCCTACCTCAAATCTCTTAAAATCCAAAACCAAATCAATGTGAAACTTTACATCCCCACGAACCCTATAGGCTTAGTTTTCTTTTAGAGTTTAAACTTTGGAACAAAGGAGACAGAGAATGAGAACGATAGAACGGTACCGACGGCTAATCCCCTAGGATTTTCTTGCGAATACGTATACATGAATGAACGGCAATGCAAAACAAATAGGAAAAATGGCCAAAATGGACGCACGAGTTAGTAAGGCCCAATGAAAATATCTATTACATATACACTACGTCCAAATACAAACCAGAAAAATGTATGGATCAAGTTTTTACTATTCATACGGACAAAACAAACTTAGCCACTTTGGCCGAGACTTCTTTTAAAGTATTAAAACTAAAAACGTGTTTTTAAAGCACTCTGGAAGTGGCACTGCATTTGTAAAGAGGTGTGTTGTTGGCACCCCCATGTTTGGCTACTGGTACTACAGTTTTTAGTAAAACAACCATTTACTGTTCAATTCAATATTTTGACTAGGTTAACTTCTTAAATAATGATACTTAATTTTCTCATACCGGGTTTACAATCCAGAAGACTATTATATTACTTAAATTTTATTTAGAAAATACATCATAAAATGGGTGTAGTCCTCTTTTAGAGGATCGGTTTTGGCGGAAGCACATTTTCAAATGACGGATTATGACAAGGATGATGTCTTCGTTTTAGTCGATACGTTTTCGCGTTCTTCAGGTCTTCAGAGTAACACTTATATATCTCAACATTCCTAGACTTTCTAGTTTAACCTAAATGAAGTTGACTAGTAATTGAGTTTTGATACTAAAATATGACAATCAAACTTGACATACCAACGCTTGGTGGGTTCAACCGAGCAATGCTCTAACAATATCTTTCTATGGGTGGAAGACTAATGCTGATTAAGTGTGATGTCTCTTACTGGTGGATTGTCTTTATTTCATCTTTCTGGATCTGTTGAGAAACGATTGGACAAAATCATGAGGTAATTTTTGTGGGTTTTTCAAATCATAAAGCTAAGAGGAGTTGGGTGGGAGAGCAATGGGTGTGCCTGCCTAATGAAAGAGGAGTAGCTGAGGATTATGGACTGGGCATTGCATGCTAAGTGGATATGGAGGTATCGCAATGAGGAAAATGCCTTGTGGAGAAATTGACTTATCATAAGTTTGTTGGTAATCAGAAAGCTTTTTTGGCAAATCAAACAAACAAATTAGTTGGCAAGATTTTTTGGACTAGTATTATGAAGAACAATTCTACTATTGAATTAAACTCAGTTATAAATGTCAATAGTGGTAATAGATACTTATTCTAGAATGATAGATGAATAAGTGGGCAGTCTTTGAAGTCATTGTTTCCTGCTCTTTAAAAGATCAGGAGAAAGAAGAATGTTGCCATACATGATTTGTTGGTTAGTACATACAGTTGGAGTTTTGCTTTTTGCAGGAAATTGGAAGATTCTGAAGTGGAGGATATAGCTCATCTTCTTAACTTTATTCCAACTATTATTAGTGGCAGTGGACCTGATCAAAGAATATGGCAAGCAAGAAACCATGGTTTCATAGTGGATGAATGTTACAAAGCTCTTGAAGAAGAGGGTTTGGTTGTGTTTCGTTATAAGTGTATTTTGAATTTCAAAATTTCTCAAAAGGTATTTTTTTTTCGTATGGACATTGTGTTACAATGAAAATCCTATATTAGATTCTTACAAGAATGTGAAAGCAAAAAGGTAGCTTAATCAAACTAACATATCTGTTTGCATTGTGAAACTACAAGGTCAGTGTGGCATTAATTCCTGAATTATTACAGCTTGCAATGGGTGTTTCATGATTGTGTTAGAAATGCTATTTGGGAATGTAGAAAGAAGAAAGGTATTGCGCAGTCAATTAAACGAAGAATCTGGGACATTTATCCTTTTGCGATTTGGTTTGTTGTTTGGATCGAAAGGAATGCTAGATTATTCAACGGGAAATATAAGTCTTCGGACTCAATCATCAATAATGTGAAGGTTTTCATCTGCAACTGGTGTGTGGGAATTGATATCTTTCAAGGTTTCTCTTTAAATACAATTTTGCATAACTGGGATGCTGTAATAAGGTTTCTTTGAGAGCTCTACTATAATTGAACTTTGTTTGTTTTTATTTATCTCAGTTTATCATTTCTTTGGTTGTAGACTGATTTTTTCTATATATTCGCCCTTGGAGAATCATCAAGTAGCCTAATGGTTCTCATGTTCTCCCCCTTAGATGAGGCAAGGGTTCGATCTCTAGACCTTGTAATTACTCATAGGATTTATGAGCCACTAACTAACCATTGTGCTAACTCATTATAAAAAAAATAAAAAATAACAAAAATAAAAAATAAATAAATGTGAACTAGGAATAGATAATTAGGAACATGCAATTGAGAGATATTTTTACTGTAGCTGCCGGTATGGTTTTTCAATGAAATCGACATGATCGATGGAGTGTCGGCATTGAAAAACCATGCCGGCCGCTACAATGAAATATCCCGATTAATTGTTTATAATTAGCTGGGTGTTTTTAAGTTTGTTGTTTTTTTCGTTTTTATTTGTTCTGTTTTGTTTCAACTTTCAAGAGGGTCTCCCTAACGAGAAAAAAAAGGGAGAAATTTGTTGTTTAGTCCGGTAAACCCGATCCGGCTTATCCTATAGTCCACCAGCAAAAAACAATTAACCGGAGGTCCAAAAAGGTTTTGAATACATAAAATTATCTTCCTGCCCATCACAGTGTTCTCTTTCACTAAAATTTCACTAAAACCACGTCGTTGTCGTTCACAAACCAGAAAATCTAAAACTATTCCCAGATCGAAATCGAAAATTTGGGCACCGAAAATCGAATCAGAAACTGTAAAAAAAATAATCAATCATCAAAAACCCCATAAAACTAAAAGCTTAAAATCAAATTAGGATACCGACATAAAAAAATCACTGAGATCCAGTGAAATAAGAAGAAGATCTCTGCTAATCAAGAGCAGTACATACTTTTATGTATGATCGCACATATTGATATGTACTAAAGGAAAAAGTGTATTAACCCATGGTATATATTGATCAAACAGTACATATTGATATGTACTGGAGGAAAATACGTACTGTAGGTAAAAGTGAATAATCCCACAATACATATTGATCCAGCAATACATATTGTTATGTACTGAAGGATAATATGTATTCAAGGAAAAAGTGTATCATCCCATGGTACATATTGATTCAGCAAATACTATTGATATGTACTGAAGGAAAAAGTGTATAATTCTATGATACATATTGATTCAGCAATACATATTGATATGTACTGAAGGGAAATTTTTATGATCCCACAATGCATAGTAATCCAACAGTACATAGAATATGTACTTAATGAAAATATGTATCGAAGGCAAAAGTGTAAGGTCCAACAATACATATCAATATTTACTGAAGGAAAAGTGTATAATCCCACTGTAGATATTGATATGTACTGTATGATTATACAAAATTTATATCTCCTTCTTCTTCTTCGTGGTTTTATTTGTGAAACTTCTTGATCTTCTTCTTCACTTGTTTTCACTTATTATAGAACATACCTGGATGGATATGAAGCTGATTACAGAGCACCAGAACGATCTTCAAACGAAAACCCTAAAAACACCGGTAGAGAAGAGAAGACAAATAAAAAATATGGAAAGATAAGCTGGATTGGATGGATATGTACAGTCATATCATTATGCTTGAAAAATGACGGAGAACACCAGCAGAAGAGAGAGAGATCCGAATCTGAGCCGAAGAAAAGAAAAGAAAAGAAAACAAAGTTTTTCTCTCCTTATGTCGTTGCAGGGCAATTTCTGAAAAGAGAAAAAAAAGACATTTGAAACTCTCACATGTGTTGGAGCAGCGAGTAAAAAATTTGATCCAAAATCATGTTTTTGGACTAGCGAGTAAATTAGTTTGACGGGTGGACTAGACAGTAGTTGGGTCTCCTAGATAGGACTATACAGTGATTCCTAGAAGAAGAAAAAAATGGAAAAAATGGCATCCCTTGTCCCAATACCCTACCTTGGGAACACCCAAGCAGCCCCAAAAATGCGTTCCTTCGCAGTGATCTGGTCCTATTTCTTATGTATGTTGAGCTGTAGAAGAACTCAAGGAGAGAGATTCTGAGAAGTACGGGAGAACAGAAGAAACAAAGATGAATCTGAAGAAACCATCATGGGGAGAAGGATTGAGTTCATCAGAGAATGATACATCATCTTCGTCAACAGCAGTTGTGGAAGAACTTGTATCTTCACTAAACAAACAGAGAATGTATAGAGAAGTAACCTTGGCTCTAAAAACTGGTTTAAGAGATGCAAGTGCTGAATTCTCATTCCTTCGTGTTCGTGGTCTTCGTAATCTTCTTAAATTTCTTCAATCTGTTGCCGAATCTGATTCTTCTATTACTCTCTTTTCTCACAGTCAATCCCTTCTTGAATTACAAGGTCACACTTCTCTCTCGCGTTTACTGTGATCTAGGTTTATTTTATTTATGCTCCACCTAATGTAGAAATGTAGGTCTTTTTTATTGCAGATTATTGTCTCATACGCTTAACATGAGACTTTTGATTAATCGGATATACCAATTTAGGGTATGGTAATTTGGTTTGGTTATCTAATTTGGTTTTTCTCAATTAGAGATTTCCAATTAGAATTTGCGGACCTGTAAAGGAGTTCCATTTTGATTGAAATAGTGGTTTTCTTGATTTTTTAAGAGAGTTAGGGTATATTTAGCTTCATTACGCGTTTAATATATATGGTCTTTGTTTAAATTTGATTACTGTACAGGAAAGAACTGATATACTGACTTTATATGTGGTGTAACAGTGGTCCCGGTGCTCTTTCAGAACTCATTTAGGCAACCAAAAGATGAACCAATACCAAACCTAGATCACATATTCTCTGTGGAACCTATGAGGATAACTAGTCCCTCCACGGACACAGAAATTGCTCTTGCCCTCAGAGTTTTAGAAGGATGTTGTCTGCTCCATCGTGGAAGCACGGCTTTAGCCCATCAATTCAATGCGATCAAGGTGAGGGCAGTGTTCTCCAGATGTATCATCTAAATCTGGAACATAGTTATTCTTGTTTGGTGATTGGTTTTTTCTTTTTCCGTAAATGCAGGTACTGATGAGTATACTATCCACTAGAGGAGTTCTTGAACGAGGGGCATGCTTAGATGCATTTATCGCAATAATGTTAGATTCATCTGCTAATCAGATGGTACGCATATTCCATACTTTCTTTTTAATTGTTTTGTTTTTATCAGTGCATTCTTCATCTTTAGTTGTTATAAGCTTTTTTTTGTTTATATCTATGGGAAGTATGCCTTTTGGGATTTCTTTTTATTGGAAGTTAATTATTTAGATCTGAACTAGGTACTGAATCTGTTATAAGTTATTTGGAGTTCTATGCATCAGTTTGGTATGCAATACAATCTCTGATCAAAATAATCTTTTATCAACTCACTAAAGTAAAATCAAATACTAATAAGAACATTTAACTTGATTGTATGCTTTTGAGGGTGGTAGGCATGAGATGCCAATGGAAACCTTCGTTATTAGCAAAAGGTAGTTAACTAATGTGGAATTTATGTTGCTGGAGAAAATATTGCTGTTGGATTTTCGTGATCAGCACCAATAGGGATAAGGCTGTGAGCCTGTGATATGGATTAATTATCTCTGTCTGTGAGAAATTGTTAGATATTTTGACTGTTGGGAAAGTGCTCGTACTCATGTGTTTATTGTTAATATGACCCTGATTGATGCGTAAAACCTGTTTTCTATAATGTATTTCTTTGCAGGATTTTGAAGCATGTCGTGGTATTGAGAAAGTGACAAAGCTTATTAAAGACAAACAAGCGGATGAGAATATAAGGTTAGCTGTTGCTCTTATGCTTCTCTTTTTATTCTGATCGTCATGCTAGATTCATTTACTTTCTTGTGGTGCATGGCCATTGCTGTTTGAGTTTTATTCCCACCCCCACCCACAATCCATGTGGCAGATCTTTATTGGTCACCAACTTAAACATCAGGTCCCACTAGCTAAGGGTTAAATATTCCCTCGATCAGGGTTTCAGATGGTTTCACAGCCAATAAAACGTCGACAGTTTGGAGGAGAAATCGGTGTACAGGAAGTGCAGTTATGCTAGTATGAACAGACTGGATTTCGTTTCACTTATTTAGGTGGTTTACGTGTGTACATCACAATTTCTGTCACTTGATTATCAAGTATTGCCCCTTCTCTTTTATCAAGTATTGCTTGATTTATGAAAATATGACAGTTCGAAAATTTTTAACACTCCGCCTCGTTCATAATGATGTTTGCATAATCATACACGGCGGCTGTCTGAAACCAAAAATACACTGTCAGGAGTAAGACTCTGAATAAGATCCTGTTATGGCATGACAGTGATTATCTCTTAGGTGCTGTACTTCAATTGGTAGCACCAGTTCTTAAAGATGCAAGGTAGAGCTCTGCATAGTTTTTTGAGTTTGTACCTTTCTTCCAAAGAATGGCATCTCTTGAGTTGAGTGCTACAAGATGGAGCAGTTAGAAATAGCTATGTTCTTTTCGGTTACTATTAAACAATGTGCTTATAAAGAAACTCTTTACGGTCCAGGCTAAGATGTGGAGAGTTCTTGCTACTACTCATCGGGCATTTAAACAGTAGGGAAAGGCCTCCAAAGGTGCGTGTACATGATGAAATAAGGCGACTTCTGGGTGAAAGATCTGCATCATTGGTATGGGCAGCAAGTCAATTTGGGTCAACCCTTGACCCAGAGCAACGGCAAACAGCTCTACATATCCAAGCACGCCGGGTCATTGAATCCTTGGAGTTGGAGGTTTACTAAATCTACCAGTGACAGACGTCTTTATATCCCTCTTCAATTACTATCTCCAACATTCAAATTTAGAGATTGGACATTCCAAAAAGTGTGTACACAACTTGTATGTAATGTGAATGCTATTATGTCATGTTGTAGTTAAGTAAATTATTAACAATGTAACCTTCTTTTTTCATTTGAATGCTCAAATTTTTGAGGGTGCAGTAGATTTCCTCAGCCCGTTTGTGAGATCTATCATTGGCAAGAAACACATGCTTCTGGTCTTTATCCTCAATCCAACTGCATCCAGGGCTCTTGTGCATTTTTCTGTCCTTCATAATCTTCCTTATTCTAGCAAGATCGTCCCACTTCCCGGCAGAGGCGTACAAGTTGGCAAGCATAATATAATTTCCAGAATTATTTGGTTCCAACTGTATGAGTTTGTGAGCAGAGATTTCTCCCAGTCCAACATTTCTATGAATGAGGCAACCACCTAGTAGAGAACCCCATGTGACGGAATCTGGTTCTGCCTTCATTTTCTTAACAATACTGTAAGCTTCGGAAAGTCTTCCTGCACGACCAAGGAGACCAACCATACAGGTATAGTGTTTTTCTGTTGGTTTTATATCATAATCTCTCATCAAATCAAAGTACTTGCAACCTAGGTCAACAGATCCAGCATGAACACATGAAGCTAGAGCGGAAAGGAAGGTTACTGAATCTGGTTTGATCCCTTCTGCGAGCATTTTCCGGAAGAAAACAATTCCTTCTTCTCCCTGTCCGTGCAATGCATATCCAGCAAGCAAGGCATTACGCGAAACCATATTATGTTTTGATATTCTGTTGAAGGCAAGCTCAGCGATTCTAATGTATCCGCATTTTGCATACAAATCTACCAACGATGCACCGATATGGACATCTGTATCATGCCCCCATTTGATTGAATACCCATGAATCTGCTTTCCTTGCTCAATTGTACCTAGCCTTGTGCAGACAGGTAAGACTATACCTAATGTATATTTATCAAGCTTCAAATTGGAATTTTGAATTTCGCAGCAAGTTTGCAGAACTAATTCATTTTCCCCATTTTCCATGTAACCTGCCAGAATTCCATTCCACGTGTAAATATTGGGTTCTAAACCTTCAGTTTTCATCTTCAGAATGAGCTCGTCAACTTTTTCTTTTCGGCTAAGACGTGAACAACCAGATATCAAGGCGTTCCATGTGGTCATATCCCTTTCATTTACTTCATCAAAAACCAACTTTGCTGCTGCTATATCTTTGCACTTACAATACATCTCAACCAGTGCACCACCAACAAAAGGATTAGCATGCAGTCCTCTACGAATTGCATATGAGTGTATCTCCTGACCTTGTCTTAGGGCAGGTAAGTCTGCGCAAGCAGTTAGGGAACTTCCTAATGTAAAAGAATCAGCTTGAATCCCTTCTTTGAGTTGCAAATCTGCGAATAATTCCAGAGCATCATTCAAACATCCATTGTCTACATACCCTGAAATCATCGAGTTCCATGAAATTGTATCTTTCTTGATTCCAGCAACCTCCATTTGACCAAAAAGCTTCTTTGCCTTGCTGATCTCACCGTTCGCAAAGTACCCAACAATCATAGTGTTAAAAGAAACCCGATTTCTCACTGAAAACTTAGAAAAAATCTTCTCCGCACTTCTCATATCACAACATCGGCGATACGCATCGACCAATCCATTAACGACAAACGGGTTTAGTATAAATCCATGCCTAATAGTATATCCATGAATTTCTTTTCCAAGATTAAGGATTTGTAATCTGGCAGAAGCAGGAAGAACACTTACTAGGGTTTGAGCATTTGGCTTCAACCCTTCCTCCTGCATTCTGTAAAGCAACTCAAGAGCATCATTATCATACCCATTTTGGGCAAATCCACCGATCACTGCACTCCAAGAAACAATGGTAGGATACAAATTCCCCAATGATCCCATGTTTTCTAAAACCTCTAACGCCTCAAACACCAGCCGGTTAGCAACATAACCTGTTATAACGGAATTCCAAGAAACACAATCCCTCTCAGGCATTTTAAGCAATAATTTCTTAGCATCACCCAAACTCCCGCATTTTCCATACATGTCAATCAAGGAATTCCCGACATAAATATTTGAAAAAAGCTGATTTTTAATAACTAATCCATGTAGCTGTTTTCCTAATCCTAGTTCACTTAAACCACTACAAGCTTTTAAAACAACAGGAAACACAAAAAATTCCAACTGAATCTCTTCAAACTGTAAATCTTGAAACAATGCAATAGCCTCTTCATAATACCCATGGTCAGTGTATATAGTAATTATTCCAGACCAAGAATATACATTTCTTTGAGACATTTTGTCAAATAGTAAGGTTGAATTCCCAATATTTCCACACTTGCCATACATTTGCAATAACTTGGTCTCTAAAAATTCATTTCCTGAAAATCCAGTTTTGAAAATGTGAGCATGGACTTGTTTACCCAAATTAATGTTTTTACAGGATTCGAGAATTGAAGCATACTTTAATGTATCAACCGGTTCATCCACTAGAGAGAGGAAAGGTTTGCTAATTGAGAAGTGAGTACTACTACTCTTGGAGAGGTTAGAGTGATTAAGATTTTGAAAAGGGAGAGTTTTCAGTTTATGACGTGAGACTGGATCTTGATGACATTTTAATGGTGATGGATGAAATAACGAGGTTCTCATATCTAAGACCAGGAGAGCAGTCATTTCTTAAGCTGTGTGAAACGTTGCGAGTTACAAACAAAAAACAAAAAAGAAAAAGAAAAAAAATGAACGTTGAAGAGTTCAGACCAAACTGAAAATGAAAACATAAACCAACATAAGAGTTCAGACTTTAGAATCTTCAGATCACCGGGTTGCTTCACGTATCACTTGATAATTGAACGATTAGCTACTCATCAGTGCCACCGTACTAACTAGATGTGCTCTGAAAACGCTATAAGATCACCAGGCTGTTCCTTCCACCACTGTTTCTGGATATTAACTTCAGAGGTTACCTTATTTTCTCAGTTCAGTATTCCTAACAAGAAACATCACCAAATAGTTCTAATTTTAGATAATGGTGTTTGTTAGAAGGAGAGCAAATGGTGAGCAAAAATCGTAGTCAACTCACTAACTAGGGTCAACTCAATATAATTTTCTAACTCGGTCTAGAATATTTATAGCCACACAAATTCTTTACAGATGTTCAGAACCAAATTTCGGTCTCTCCTTTAACGTTTTCATCTGTTTCATGAACCCTAAAAATTTCAATTTTAAAACTGAGAAAACAAAAGCTTCTTTGCGATACAACTTCTTACATCATCTGTCCCTCATTTACAATCTGGTGTACAGTACTACTGAGTGGGAAAGGAATTTGTACTGTCCAACAATAATTCCAACAAATACCGAGAACTTTATCATCAGTAGACTTCTATGAATAAATAAATTATTTAAATAGATATTAAAGAGAGTCCCTGACATCAACATTAGCCACCTTATGTTAAAAACTGAGTTAAACTTCAAACACTTTTCTTTTTGATCTGTCTTCTTTGAAGAATACGGTGGAAATGAAGGAGAACACAGAAGCTAGGGAGAATACTATCATGGAGATTACTTCTGTCACTGAACCTATCGAGTTTACCCCGGTTACTGAGGTAAGTACTACTTTTCACCTCAATGTCATAAACTTAATTACTTACACCAACATCAAAACTAGTTTAGGTCTGCAACACATGTATGCTTAATCTCTTCAATTAAAAACTAATGAATCCATGTGGTTAGTCTTGCATGAGCTAGAGTATGAATCCCATTGGTATGTTTTGCATGAGCTAGAGTATCCGGTAGTTTCTTATTTCTGGCAATTTATTAAAATGATAGCATGGAACTGTCAAGGATTAGGAAATATCCCAACTATAAACAGTCTTACTGACATATTAAACCATGAAAACCCGGATTTAGTCTTTTTATCTGAAACGAAACAACAAAACCATGAAATGGAAAAGATTATGAGAAAAGTAAACGTGTTAAACTTTTGGCTGGTTCCTCCTAGAGGAACAGCAGGAGGCCTTTGCTTCATTTGGAAAAATAATATGAGCTTAAAAATTCTAGACTATGCCCACAATTACATTAATGTGGAAATCGTAAACCCTCTGAATAATTCAAATTGGATTCTAACGTGCTTTTACGGTAGTCCCTATGCCCCTCTTAAAGAAGAATCATGGGACATTATTAAACAGATGTCAAATAGCATAACACTTCCTTGGATTGTTTTAGGTGATTGTAATGTTGTTTTGCATGAACAAGAAAAAAATAGTATGCATCCTTTTAACCAAAGTGAGGCTAGAAAATTCAAAACTATAATTGATAACTTTTTCCTATTAGATCTGGGTTTTTCGGGTTATACTTATAACCATAAAACAAGTAATGAATTTACTGAACAAAGGCTAGATAGGGCTTTGGTCAACAATGAGTGGAATGTTCAGTTCCCTAATTCTAGCATTAGACATATGAATCCCCTCTCTTCTGACCATGTTCCTATTTGCTTAAATACTCAGAACACTTGGAATGATTGTCCAACTCCTTTCAAATACTTTGGTGAATGGATTAAACATAATGAATGTAAACCCCTTATTCTGGAATGTTGGAACAATCCAGTCCAAGGTTCGCATGCCTTCACCCTTGTCAAAAAATTAAAGAATGTGAAATACACTCTAAAACCATGGAAAAACACTTTTGGCAACATTAAAACTAATATAGAGAAAACAAAACAAAGGCTCGACCAAACCAATAAAAGGCCTAACTATTTGGAGAAATCAACAGACTTAGCGAATCTGAATGCTGACCTTAAATAATGGTACATAATCCTAGAAATTTTTTGGAAAGACAAAAGTAGAAACCAAAACCTGGCCTTAGGAGATAGAAACACTAAGTATTTCCATAGTAAAGCTAAACAAAGATTCAGGAGAAATAGAATAGAGACGTTGGAAAAAGAAAATGGAGTCTGGACTACTGACATAGAAGAGATTGTAGATTGTATTACTAATCACTTCAAAGATATTGCGACTTCAGTTAACCCAACCATTGATGCTAATATGATTGATTTAATTCCCAAATGTATTATTGAGAGTGAAAATAATCTCTTAAAAGAAATCCCTGACATAATGGAGATACAGAAAACTTTGTTTAGTATGGAACCTAACACTAGTCCGGGACCAGACGGTTTCCCTCCTATTTTCTTCCAACAGAAATGGGAGATTATTGGAAATGACCTTACCCAAATGATTCAATCTTTTTTTAGTACTGGTCACCTCCTAAAAGAAATTAATGCTACTTTCATTTCCCTTATTCCTAAAACTATTAATCCCATTACTCCTGCCGAATTCATACCTATTGCCTTAGGAAACACAATATATAAAATTATTTCAAAACTCATGGCAAATAGAATGAAAGGCATGCTAAGCAAGATAATATCTCATTTTAAGTCGGCTTTCATCCCTGGTAGGCAGATATCCGATAATATAACTATCGCCCATGAACTAATTCATACAATGAGTAGGAAAGATAGTGAAAATGGTTTCATGGGTCTTAAAATTGACATGTCTAAAGGATTCGATAGAGTCAAATGGAAATTTCTCATTGCCATAATGACTAAAATGGGTTTTTCTGAATTTTGGTGCAATTTAGTTTTTCAGTGCATTTCAACGACATCTCTGTCGATTTTACTAAATGGTTCTCCCACCCCTTTCTTTAAACCTTCTCGGGGATTAAGACAAGGAGATCCAATCTCTCCCTATCTTTTCCTGTTCTGTATTGAATCCTTATCAAGAACTATTATCAATGTTGAAAACCAGGGGCTAATAAAAGGTATAAAAATTGGTAAAAACGCTCCCTCTGTGAGCCATCTCTTGTTTTCCGATGACTGTCTAGTCTTTTGTGAAGCAAACATTACTTCTAGTACTAACTTAGTCAAACTTTTTACTGAGTTTGGAGAAGCTTCCGTGCAATTGATTAATCTTAATAAATCGGGGGTCTTCTTTAGCCCAAGAACCAACCCAAATATCAAAAATGCTGTTAAACAAATTTTGGATGTCAAAGCTATCCCTTTGGATGATAGATACCTAGGAGCTCCTCTTTTTACTAATAAATCTAAGATCAAGAGCTTTGAACCTCTTGTAGAAAAAATGCTTCATAGGCTTGTTGGTTAGAACGGAATAGACCTAACAACAGCCGGTAAAACGGTAATGATAAAAAAATGTTACGTCCTCTTTGAGTGTTTATCAAATGAACTGTTTTAGGATACCTAAGAAAATTTGTAAGAATCTAACAAAACTTCAGAGAAATTATTGGTGGGGAAAAGATGTTAATGGTAAAAATGAACAAGGGAAAAAGGGGGTTTATTTGAAAGCCTGGCAATCCTTTTGTAAACCCCTATCTGAAGGAGGGTTAGGCTTCCAAAATATAGAAAATTTTAATCTAGCTATGCTGGCAAAAACGGGATGGAGGCTAAAAGAAAACCCTGATTCTCTAAGTGCTAAAATATTAAAAGCTAAATATTTTCCAAACACAGAAATATTACATATGAAACCAAAGCCAAACCATAGAGACAGTTGGGTTTGGAAGGGCATTCTTGCTAGTGTTGAACAACTTCAGAAACATTGTATATGGAAAATAGGAAGAGGAGACTTAGTAAATGTTTGGACTGATTACTGGATTCTAGAAATCATTCCTCCCATTCAAAAACCAGACATGGGAGCAGAAAACATAACACTGGTGAGTCATCTTATTACTGATGATAGAAAATTGAATATCAACAAATTGAGAAGTTGTTTTAACCAAAACACAATCGATCATATTCTGAAAATAAGCATTCCAACAAGTATTAGGGAAGATACAGCTCAATGGTCTCTAAATGCCAAAGGTAATTTCACTGTTAACTCTTTGTATAACCAAATCAATAACTCTAAAATTGATAACGGAGACTGGAATCTAATTTGGAAGCTGAAAGTTCCTCCTTTCGTTAAATCCTTTATATGGAAAGCGGCACATGCTATTCTCCCAAATAGTATGAGGATGGCTGCAGTCTTACCCTACATAAATACCAGGTGTACTCCCTGTGATAGCGGTGAGGAAACCTTGACCCATTTATTCATGAATTGTAACTTTGTAAAACAGGTTTGGTTACACTTAAATTTCATTATGGATTATGTAGTGGAAAATTATATTACCTTTCATGATTGGCTTAACTCGTGGTTCTATAATACTAACATAAATGGTTATATGATGAAGTGGGCTGAGTTTTGTAGTATTATAACTTGGCACATCTGGAAAGCCAGATGTGATTGGGTCTTTAGAAAGGAAAAACAGAACAGTGCGGCTACGGCTAACACTATAGTTCAGTTCATATATAGTGTTGCTACCATCAATGATCCAAGATACTCTTTATTTCAAACTTTATATTATAATCTAATGTATGATGAATGTCTTGATATATGCACCTTGGAGAACAGAACTGTCGAAGCTAAAATGTGTTACAACATAAACATTTCTCTGTCCATGATGGATCCTATTTCTTCTTCTGCCATTGGCTTAACTTTAACTGACTTTGCAGGGTACACCATCGAAGCTAGGGGAAGTACCTGCTTTTGTTCCAATAGAGAAGAATTAGAGAAAAAAGGTGCAGAAATTGCTTTCCAGTGGGAAACACAATGGAGTGGACATGAAGTAACTTTTCAAAGATATTCAATGCCTACTTCTATGCTGCTTAAAGGAATGTATATCGAAGCAATAAAAAAGAGATTCTCTATTAGTAATGACTTCCAAAGTCTCAATCATGAAGTAGTGAACTTTAAAATCTCAGAACTTATTTTTTGTAATAGATTAAATATAATATGGGCAGCACACACTGCATCTTTTTGTAACACCTATAACCTCCAACACAGATGGATAGGAAATGAACTAGGAGGTTTGATCAACTCTTTTAATTATCAGTTTTTTAATGAACCTGTTCCTTGGTCGAATTCCAATTCTATCTTGGAAAATGAACTATGAATTGTATTGTCTGAGGGTATCTTCCTCTTTTTTATGAAAAAAAAAACTTAGAAACACTTAATACATCCTCAGTGCCTCACCGTATAGCCACTAGTTAGCAACTCGGAGTTCGGAAAATGTACGGATCGGTAAACGTACGAGTATTATACGGATTCATACAACTCAAATTCGGTCAACGGTTCGTGATTCGTCAATAAACCGGAACGTACGTACGTGTATAATTCGTTTTAGAGATATGAGTTCGGCACAGAAGATTCAGCTTGTATATATAATAAACTAGTAAATATTTATGGTGGAAATGTAACCTTTTCTATAGGAAGTGAAAGAATTTTCTTGTTTTATTGTGTTATATATAAAACTAGAAATAACCCGTGTCGTAACGGCATTAGTTAAGACCGAATCAATATTACGTATAACACGATTTTAATAAATTGGATAGTAGTTTATTAAAAAAAAAGTATAAAGAGCATGGAAAACTATCTTATCCATGTTTCTTTGAGGAATTGTCATAAAACAATTAGGAAAACTATGAATATTTCATCCCAGTGTTTGCAGTTCCTTTGAATGCAATCAACGGGTGAATACATTTTGTTAATGCTGGAGATTTTATGCCGGCTCAGGCTACATATCTATATTGGTGGAATACATAATTCAATGTATTAAAAATTAACTGTGCTAGGAATATAAAACTTTGTAATAGGTAATAACACAACCTAAAATAACGACAGCGTAATTAATTAGCATGCTTAAAATCATCGTATATACAGCTAGATGTGTTTGTCCATATAGTGAGCGATTATTTTCCTTTACGCTATATATGTCATGTTTTTAATACTCATGTCATATTTCGATATTCCGTGTGTACTTACTGAAAAGAACTGTACTGCGCAGGAGTAGTCATACCACGATCATTTTTCTTCTATTAAAATAACTCCTACATGATTTTTTTGTTTTTGTTTTGGAAAGTCCAAAATTGTATTGATGAATAGCAAATATTTACAAAGAGCTTACAAGAAAAGAGGTCCAAAGACCCCAAAAACTTACAAACTTTTTTTTTTTTTTTTTTTTTGGTAAGTCCAAAATTGTATTAATAGATAACAAAAATTACAAAGAAGTTTACAAGAAAAGAGGTCAAAGATCCCAAAAACTTATAAACTAATGAAATCTATAATAAGCAACATTAGGATATTCAACAGAATTTAGAAAATGAGGTCTCTCATCATAATGCATTCCTTCACCATTCGCAAGGTAGCAACCCCTTTTAGCCATCGAGTCTGCAGCAAAATTCGCTTCCCTATATGTATGTTGAAACAGAATAGTATCATAATTTCTACAAACCTTCAACCACCGTTTGCAAGCAAACCAAGGCAAATTAGCATTATTTAAGGCTTCAACAACACTAGAGGAATCAGAACGGACACAAATTTTCCGAACTCCCCATCTTGTAGCCCATTCCAGCCCCACAATTATACCATAAAGCTCAGCCAAATAATTTGAAGTAATACCCAAACAAATAGACATTGCTCCAAGCACATTACAAATAGAGTCCCTAGCCACAACTCCAGCCCCTGCCACTCCTGGATTTCCTCTCGCCGCGCCATCACAACAAATTTGAATTTCATTTACTTCAGGTGGGTGCCAAAAACAAGCCGGAGGCTGATGGATTTTAACCTGCCTATGTTTGACTCGGAAGTAGTTTAGAATCAAAACATCCTCAGAACAGTTCCGCATGTTGCTGTGTAAACGGACAGAATAGTCTTGAATCAGTTTTAAAATTCTTTTGTGAAGCAAACCCAAACTGGTGCGTTTATTCTCAAAAACAGCCTTATTACGCGTGGCCCAAAGTTCAGATTTGATGACCATATTAGCTAAAAACCACAACTCCCTTATCATCGGACTTCTCCCCACTGATGCCTTGTGAGAATCTACCAGACTTTTGTGCGCAGCTAAACCAAAAATATCTGAGACCCAGATCCACACACGAGTAGCAAAACAACAGTGAAATAGAACATGATCGAGTGACTCTTCTTCCACTCCACAGAGAGAACATTTATTTGCCAAAGGAATTTTAAATCTGGAGCTAATCTTGTCATAAGTTGCACATACCCCTCGAAGAAATTTCCAATTTTGGGCCGCCAAAGTTGGATGAATAGCCTTGCGCCAAATGAGATTTGCACTAGCAAGAGGTTCATACCTGGTCCGAATAAGCTCCTTCGCAGAATGAACACTGAAATTGCCTTTGAGTTTTGGCATCCATACCCTTATATCCTTGCCTTCAGCTGGAGTAGGCAGTTGTTCAAGATCAAAACCAGCTGCTACCATTCGATCTCTATGCTCGACTTGAATATTCCACTGGCCGTCAACCCAAAGATCACTGACCTTAACAGCACGATCAAGAGATTGGTCTTGCAAGATATCTGCAATAAAAGCATTAGCATACCAAGCATCGAAATAGAGAGAGGTTGTCCTAAGATAAGTATATTCTTAAAAATAAAAGAAAATTTGTTAAACTAAGATTTTCTAAAAGATTTAATTTTTTTTTAACTTCCTTTCTAAATTTTAAATATTTTTTATTTTTACATTTAAAGGATTTTCCCTAAATAAATAGAGTTTTTTTTTAAAAGATAAAACCCACATTTAAAAATTAAAAATAAGTGATGGAGAATAAATATTGCTATTAATTTGGGACTTAATAATTAATTTTAAGTCATTTGAGTTATGAGGTGATGCCTAAGTACATAAATGCCCTTTTTTTTGATATGTTGAGGAAATCCATCACAAGTTAGTCAATATTTATATATTTGTTTAAATATTTATATATTTGTAGATAGATAATACAATGGAAAAATCAAATAATAATATAATTAAAGCTAGTGATCTTTATTTGTATTTTTTTCCATATTCAGTTTTATTTATGATGTAACTATGAGGGAACTCAATTAATGCAAAGTGATAATGAAAAGAGGTTACAACTCCTACATCCGTCGGATGTCTTTGGCTGGGATGAGACTGGGATGATCAGATGCAATGTTTGTCTCTCAAAATGTTATCCGACCGTCCAAGGCTCAAAAACTCCTCATGTTTTGTATTATAGATATATATACTTTTAATCAAAAGACAAGAAGATCAGGCATAGTGGTTGGACAGTTAGAGGGAGAGTTTCAGGTTGTTGGTTCGAACCACTTCAATAACATTTTTGTAAAAATCTTCTGAAAGTGAACTTAATTGTTTGGTCTTCGCTGGACTGTTCGGGATGGAAAAGCCGCATATAAAAGAACTGATAAAAAATAGGAATATCGCCACGTTGAAAATCAATATTATATGGGATTAAAAAAATAATACAACAATACTATATAGGATTGAAATATCTAAGCAGGCCTCCTATTCAACTGAGTTATACTGTATTCTTTTTTTTCTAGGGAATATCTCCATGTTGTTCTCCCTGTACAACGGGATTGGCAATACTCACGAGCATGTTTCTCGTTTCCTCGAATCACTAGGGGAGCACGAGTAAAACCATGGCATACGAGTCAAGGAGTTCTCTAAATCACTTACCGGAGGAGCATAACATGGTATAACAACGTTGTTCCCAACATCATAGTTGTTAGAGCATTGCTCGGTCGAACTCACAAGTGTTGCTATCTCAAGCTTGTTGTCAAATTTAGTTGTCAAAACTATATCTTGATTTCTAGTCTACATTTAGTAAAGTCTCGGATTAGGAAAGAAGTGTGAAGTTGAGAACCGAATTCAAAGCCAAGTTAATTGTCCGTCTTTACGAGAACTGTGAATGTTCACCTTGGGAGTTGGTGATATTTCAGCTTACCCGCGTTGTACATCGATAGCATGCACCCTCCCTTGCTTGTTACATGACTCTTTATAACGTACAATAGGACATGGCACTTTATTTACATTGACTACTTTCTTATTTTGGCGCAAGAGAGAAACATTTACTCTTTTATTGAAACAGAACATAATAATAATGGAATGAACAATGGATATTCTTTATTTCTGTCTCTGTATTTTTCTGAATTTTTGCATTTTTCTGATTTTTTTTTGATGAAAACAAAAGAACAGTAACATGACAATAACACTTTTGACAATTACATGACCCTTAGCAAGAGGTAGATCTTTTCGATGTACCTGGTCAAATTTAATGGTTATTTTTCTTAATGTATCCTCCAACATCTATCTCATCCAACCGAAGAACAAGCTAGTCAAGTCTCATTCAGTATTCTAGATGATTGGCAGTCTACTTAACCGATGAAACACCTATGGCCTGACACTATACATGCATGGGTAGATCGTGCATGTGCAAGTTTTGTTATCACATGTGAATTGTGCTAGAATCAGGTGGTGCCTCATCATCTAGATTAAGAATCCTAAGATATTTATACATGTAGACACTACAAATCAGGGGTAGATGAGCTCAATTATTTTATTTTCATTTTTTTAAACTTATTTACTAAAAACTTATTTTCATACCTATTTTCCTATATAATTCACAAATAATTCACATAGTTAAGTCCATCATCTACTTACACCCCAAACTTAAACTAAACATTGTCCTCAATGTTTCTAAAGATAAACAAATTGTAGAAATACAACATCCCAGGAGAACATTGCAAAGTAGATTAAAGGAAAGAGATTAACGGATGCAAAAAGATGGTGCTAAACCAGAACTGAATGAATGCTTTGAAAGCAAACATCAAGGTAGAGAATAATAAGACATAAAGGTCTTGTTATCACACATAAAACTATACTACAAAAGAAAGATAGTCTAACAGAAATTAAAAAAAGAGAATAGAAAGAGAATAGAAAGAAAAGAAAATGGACTTCTAAACCTGTTGTTAGAGCATAGCTCGGCTGAACTCACCAAGCGTTGGTATGTCAAGTTTGGTTGTCATATTTTAGTGTGTCAAAACTCATCTAAAGTTGCTTGACTAAATACTAGAGTCAACTTCGTTTAGGTTAGACTAGAAAGTCTAGGAATGTTTAGACATACAAGTATTACTCCGAATACCTGAAGAATGTGAAGAAATAGCGAACTAGAACGACGACATCATCCTTCCACTTGAGGTTAGTAAAATTGACTTGAACTGTTTCATTCCCAACGTATCTTTCAAGTCGTGCAATATTGAAAACATAACTACGAAGATGTATATACTGTACATATTGTATAATACTCTAGTGATGTGACATGATCATAATAGTATGATCATAGGATTAGGGAATAAGACTACGAAGTACAATGCTTATCTTTTGAACTTCGTAGATATGACATCGACATAATCTTGTATATATTGTTATGATTATGTGAATGGGTTATGGTGAAGATTTCATCCTAGGAAACAATGTTTTACATTCGTTTAAAGGAAGTACATTGATGAACTTGTTTCGTGAATCGAAATGGAAATAATTAGGCTTATTGGTCCGGCTATTCATTGCAAATCTTTGGATGACCAATATGTGTGAGATGGTAGAACCGATCTTAATGATAAGCACGTAAGTGTGACGCATTTTCACCCATAACTACATTATCTAGGACTCATTTTATTTCTAATAAAGTTGTTTTAAGTCTTTTCTAGGGAATAAGCTCTTGCGGCAAAATTGGCTCGAAAAGTGGTGTTTTACACCCCAGGATAAAGTACTAAAGGCACCCCAGAAATGCACCGGAGGAACCCCGAAAAAAGTGTTGAAAACACCATAGAAAAATTACTAAAGGCACCCCAAGAGACAAGTGTTATTCGGACTCCAGCAATGGATAAGGGGCGACCATGGATAAGGGGTGACTTTCTTCCCAAATTCAAAAAAATATTTTTGGCGGGAAAATATTCCCTTTCACTGGCAGATTTTCAGTCGGATTTTTGGAGTAATTTTGGGTAGACTAAAGGGCTGGAATTGGTTGGGATTGTTCCTAGAGGATATAAGAAGCTAGTATGGGTGTTGTTTCCGATATAAATTGGCTTAATAACGTGTTTCAATCTAAACAGTGGACACAAGTTTTCACGGGTTCAAGTGAATTTGACACGAGTTTGAGGCGTGTAATGCATGAGTTTCGAGTGTGTTGCACTACAGAGATGCTAGAAGAAGATAAATAAGGAAGGTTGACAGCTGAGAACGCGTGGAAGATCAAAAAATGGAAATTTTGGCCGTAGAGAATAATAGTGATAAATGAAGATTATTTGGGAGATATGGCGTGATTAAATACGGCTTAGGAGTATAAATAGATTTCTAGAGGTACAAGGAAGCGGTGTCGAGAGTTTGGGGTCGAGAGGAGAGCTCAGGAGGCGTGAATCAAGAGTTTTCAGAACTCTGTTGTTGCTGCTGCTCGTGAAGAACAGGGAAACAGCGACGGTTTCTTCATTCGTCGTAACGGTTTCTTCAACTAGTTGTAACGGTTTCTTCAACTAGTTGTAACAGTTTCTTCAACTGGTTTGCAACATTTATCTTCATTATAACAGTTTCTTCATCCTTTTCTGCAACATTTATCTTCATATTTGTAATGATTATCTTCATCATAACAGTTGAGAGTTGAAACAGTCGGTCTGTAACGCACCTGTGCTGTTGCAGATTTCCTGTTTCATTATTTTCTCTTCTTGTAAACACTTTTTTAGCCATGAATACATATTTTGAGTGTGTTTTCGACATGATGAGTTAAACCCCAACACTGGGACGACGGAGGAGGCCGAACTTCATACATGGGTAAATTTATTTTATTCTTTTTTATGACTTTTGCACTAATATTAATTGAAATATGGTTTTGATTAATTAGTTATTATTTTATTAGATGGGTCATGCTTGCTTAGATGTTTGATGTCCCATGCTTACGATTTATAACTAATGCTTTTAGAATCTACCTTGGCAAGAATAAGAGTCCATGTTTACATTTCTTGAGCTAAAATTGTTGAGAATAAATAATTGAACCTTATATTATGAAGATTGGCCGAATCCTTAGTTCCAGTACCTCTTGCACCATTTGTAATATTATTGTATATTTTTATTAAATTTAAAAACTCGAATCTCACAAGTCTTAGAGTTCGAATCCTTTTTACCACTATATTAAAATCACATCACTTAACTATGTTATGTATCTTGGTATAACTAATCACAATGCCTGACTTATGATTTGGTATGGCTGGTTTTTATTAATTGGTGTAACCGATCCTAAGTAATCACCATGTGTTGGTATGATCGATCCTTGTAATTGGTGTGACCGATCCTAGTAATTGGTGTGACCGATCACGAGTAGTGTGTAATCGATCCTTGTAATTGGTAACCGGTTCTGGTAATTGGTGTAACCGATCCTGGTAACTGGTGAGACCGATCACAAGCAATACCATGTGTAGATGGAACCGATCCTTATAACTGGTGTAACCGATCCTAGTGACTGGTGTGACCGATCACAAGTATTTCCATATTAAGGTATAACCGATCCTAGTGATTGGTAGAACCGATTGAACCCATATATGTGATTTGGTATTTGATCAATTACATAGTTGTCTTGGAATACAGGGAAACCAATTCTAAACTTGTTTGGAAGAATGGTATGACCAATTCCATGAATGTAAATCCATGTGAATATGAAATAAGGATTTACAGAGAAAAGATGTCAACATACTTTGAACACGAGCAGTAACTCTTATCATTTATTGTTCAAAGATATTCCTTAGTACTCAAGGAGATTCTATGCCGAAATAAATTGACAATCTTATAATTAAGATTTTTGGTTTTATATGCTTTAATTAACATCAATTAAATGCATATCTCTAGAGAATTTTTATTAAAAATTATTAATGTGCATTTACTAATTGGAGATTATCTATTGAGAAATTTCGGAAATATTGGACAAACATTTATTGGAATTAGGAAAACCGAATTTTGCCATTCATGGCAAATCTTGAGAATATTTTCAATTTTGGAAATTCCTTGGTGTTCAAACATCCTTGGTCTATAAATACCTAAGTTTACATTTCTAGCAAACTATCCTAAGAGCCAGGCAAACTTCATTTCTTGTTGTTTCTGGTGGAGCCGTCTATTCGTAGAGGAAAGTATCATAATTAGGTAAAATCTCTTATGACCGCTCGTTTAAAGATTTCTGTGGGATCAAGAAGATCTACGAGTACCGTTGGTGGGAAACTAGATAATTTCAGTGTTATTAGTTTTCAATTGATTTAATTGGCTAACGGTTGTTGAAACTTTGATTGCACCTAGTTTGTTAATTCTTGAGAATCTTCTCTTCTGATATAAGATCCACTCAAACTAGATCGAAGTATCGACGGGATCTTTAGAACTGTTGTTAGATCTAAAGACATCTTGTGATAATCCATTGTTAACAGACTCCATTATGTGCGTGATTGATCACAAGAGATTCAAGTGGTGTTGTACAGGTTATTGAAATTTAAAGAAGATTTGAATACGAAGAAGATTTCTTATTGGTTTTCGTATCTTGTGAATTGTGTGCACAAACCTTGATCGGCTGGGATCCAACTAGAATCGGATTTATTCGATTGATTTGTTGCATGAGATCGGCATCACTTTATAGTTTCTCTTTGAGATCTGTACTGATTGATTGCGAATCTAGACTTGACTATTTCGATAGTTAAAGTTTGATTGATCTAACCAGGTAAAGGAGTTTATTAGATTAAACGAAAGAGCCTTTGCGTATGACTTAAGATATCTTTATCTTAAAGAATTAATAGAGTTGTTACCAAACAGATTCGTTGTTCCTTTGTTATTTGGAATACGATCCAAAGGAATTGTACCAGTGCGTGACTCTTGAAGTCGGAAGCGCAGGGATACTGAAGAAACTAAGTGAACTAGGAGTAGTTGCTGGGTCTCAACTATACGAAGTTGGTTTAGATTTTGTATAGCGGCTTAATTCTGAGAGTATTCACAACTGGACTAGGTCCTGGGGTTTTTCTGCATTTGCAGTTTCCTCGTTAACAAAATCTTGATGTGCCATTTACTTTATCTTTCCGCATTATAATTGTTTTATTATAATTAAAGTAAATTGCACTTTACGTTAACTCTGCATTACTTGATAGTGATCCTATAGAGTTTGGTTAAGTCCGAACCTATTATCAAGTAATCACACTTTGTTTGTCGTATTGTCTCGATATCGTATCCATAGACGATCACACAAAGTGTGAATACCAAAGTTGTTGTATTGTCTCGACTTAGTCCATAGACGGTCACACTTGGTAAGAGGACTTATAGGACGAAACAAAAAGATTGTGGTGTATTTGGGTATCCTCGTCTTTTCACTTATTTTATGAACAAAGGTGAACCGGTTCAGTCCACATAGATGGGATCTTCTAAATCAGTGGTCTCAATTTCTGGTGGAAGTGGTTCGCGAAATGGTTCAATCTCTGACCGTTGACCTTGAAGATGTTCTTTATTGCTGTATTTTCGAGTTCTATAGCTCCATGAGGGTAAACGATACGTACCAAGAATGGACCTGACCATCGAGTACGCAATTTTCCTAGAAAAAGATGAAGCCGAGAGTTGTACAATAATACTTTCTGTCCAGGGTGAATATCTTGCGCAAAATGTGCTTGTCATGAAACACCTTCATTCTATGTTTGTACATCCTTATACTATCAAATGCATTTGTTAGAGCATAGCTCGGTTAAACTCACCAAGCGTTGGTATGTCAAGTTTAGTTGTCATATTTTAGTAACAAAATTCATCTAGAGTCGCTTGATTAAATACTAAAGTCAACTTCGTCTAGGTTAGACTAGAAATTTTAAGAATGTTGAGACGTACAAGTATTACTCCGAAGACTTGAAGAATGAGAAGAAGTAAAGACTACAACGACGACATCATCCTTCCACTTGAGGTTAGTAATATTGACTTTATGTTGTTTCCATTCCTAACGTATCTTTCAAGTCGTGTTATATTGAAAGCGTAACATGCGAATTTATATATATTGTATATAATACTCTAGTGATGTGACATGGTCATAATAGTATGATCAAAGTGTCAAGGAAAACATATTACGAAGTATGAACGCTTATCTTTTGAAACTTCGTAAGTACGACATCGACATAATTTATTATATATATTATTTGATTATGTGTGCATCATATAGGTATGATTTCATCCTAGAAAACTATGTATCTTTACATGAGTTTAAGGAAGTAGATGTATGAACTTGTTTCATAATCGAAAAAAGAAATCATGATTGGTCTCGCTATTCTTTGAATATTTTTTGGATGACCAATGGAAGATGACTTTGGTAGAACCTATCTTAACTTGTTGAGATTTATGGTATAACAGGTCATAGCCTATATAATATAGTTTGTTGCAATCGGTCATTGTAAATCTAGTTATAACCGATCACAAGCTATATTGGAATGCAAGTTGTAATCGGCCATAAATTACTTTGGGAACCAAGGTATAACCGGTCACAAGATGAATTGGAAAGCTAGTTGTAATCGATCCCAAGCTACCTTTGGGAAGCAAGGTGTAACCAATCACAAGCTAACTCAGGAAGTAAGGTGTAACCGATCCAAGGTAGTTAATATCGTGTATCGGTATCGTATCGGTCGGGTCCTATACACCTATACAAATGATAATATTTGTTTTTAAAGGCGATACATCATTAGGATTTTTTTAATATTTATTATTTATCAAAAATATATATATATTGATATAACCATAATAGAAAATAGTAATTGTAGTAAACATACTTCAACCTTACAAAATAAGAGGTGGTTGATTAAAGCCTTATACTATCAACAACAAAACCAAGCATTGAATGTCTGTTATCCCATCAACATCACGTTTACAGTAACTACGTCCACCATAATCATATATGAACTTACCAAAATTAGTAGAGTGACTTTCTTAAACTAAAATTTCAAGAAATCATAATCAAAAGACAAAATACATTAGTGATATATCAGTGTACAAGTGAAACCGATATTATCATTGTACAAGTGAAACCGATATATCGGTCCGTACATGACGATACACGCGTTTTTATCGTTTCTCCTTCGTATCGCCGATATTTTCAATATCGTAAATATTTTTTCCGATATCCTATAAAAACCTTTAATATCGGCCTGTACAACCGATATTGACTACCTTGAATCGATCACAAGCTACCTCTGGGAAGCAAGATGTAACCGGTCACAACCTGGTTTGGGAAACATGGTATAACCGATCATAACTTACATTGTGAGGTTGGTAAAACCGATCCCAAAAAGCAAAACCGAGTTTCCAATATTCACATATCTCTGTAAGTTTTGTGTGAAGCTTGGAATTAGGGTTTGCTAAGAACTTCTAGATGTCGACATATTTGAACATGTACATAACTCCTATCATTTATTGTTCAAAGATATTCCTTGATACTCAAGGTGATCCCTGGTCCGAAAAATTGAAAAACATTTAATTATGATTTTCATCATATATGTTTTAATTACCATCAACTAGTTAATGTGCTAGACTAATAATAGAAGTTTTCTGTGAGAGTTTTCGGAAATATAGGTTTGGCATTTAAGTGGAAATAGGAAAACCGAAATTAGGTACTTTAATGCATATCTTGAGAATATTTTCGGTTTTGGAATTTCCTTGTTGCCCAAACAACCTTGGTCTATAAATACTTGAGTTTGCATTTCTTGCTAACTATCCTAAGAGCCAGGCAAACTTCATTTCTTGTTGTTTCTGGTGGAGCTGTCTATTCGGAGAGGAAAGTATCCTAATTAGGTGAAATCTCTTACGTCCGCTCGTTTAAAGACTTCTGTGGGATCAATAAGCTCTATGAGTACTGTTGGTGGGAAACTAGATAATTGCAGTGTTATTAGTTTTCGATTACTAATTTGATTGACTAACGTTTGTTGAAACTTTGATTGCACCTAGTTTGTTTATTCTTGAGAATCTTCTCTTCTGATATAAGATTCACTTGGACTAAATCAAAGTATCGACGGGATCTTTAGAACCATCTTTGGATCTAAAAACATCTTGTGATAATCCATTGTTAACAGACTCCGTTCTGTGCATGATTGATCACAAGAGGATTCAAGTGTTATTGTGCAGGTTTTTGAAGGCAATAGAAGATTTGAAGATGAAGAATAATTCTTATTAGTTTTCCTATCTTATGGATTTAGTGCACAAACCTTGATCGGCTGGGATCCAACTAGAATCGGTTTATCTTTGATAGATTTGATTGATTAGTTGTGTGAGATCGACAACTCTCTATAGTTTCTCTTTGAGATCTATATCGATTGAGTGCGAATCTAGAACTTGATTATTTCGATAATCAATATTTAGATTGATCTAACCAGACAAAGGAGTTTATCAGATTAAACATAAGATCCTTTGTCAACGACTCATCAAATATTTTTTAGCAAGATTGATTAGAGTTGTTAGAAAACAGATTCTTCCTTTGCTGTTTGGAATACGATCAAAAGAACTTGCTATTCACGTACGTGACTCTAGAAGTCGAAGGCGCCGGGATACTGAGGGAACTAAGTAGCTAAGGGTAGTCTGTTTGGTTTCAACTATACGAAGTTGGTATTAGATTTTGTATAGCGGCTTAATTATGAGAGTATTCAAAACTGGACAAGATCCCGGGGTTTTTCTGTATTTGCGGTTTCCTCGTTAACAAAATCTTGTTGTGCCATTTACTTTAATTTTCCGCCTTATAATTGTTTTATTATAATTAAAGTAAATTGCACTTGTACGTTAACTCCGTAATACTTGATATTGATCCTATAGAGTTTCGGTTATTTCCGAACCTATTATCAAGTACACACTTTGTTGTCGTATCGTCTCGATCTTGTATCCATAGTCAATCACACAAGTGACCTTGTTATTGTATTGTCTCGATCTCGTATCCATAGACGATCACACGAAGTGTGAACCGAATAGTAGTATTGTCTCGACTAAGTTTATGGACGATCACATTCGGTAGAGGACTTATAGGTGTATAATTAAAAGATTGAGGTGTATTTGGGTACCCTCGTCTTTTTAGCATCATTTCTTAGTTCTTCCAACTCATTGAGTTGAAGTTTTCTTTGGGTGCAAGCCTCATCAAGAGCAAAGTTCAATTTCTTGATAGCCCAATAAGCACGATGTTCTAACTCTACAGGTAGATGACTAGCCTTACCATATACAATTATATAAGGGGACATGCCAATAAGAGTTTTGTGTGAAGTTCTGTAGGATTATAAAACATTATTTAAACGTAAACACAATCTTTCCTAGTCAGTTTCACCGCATTTTCAAGAATATGCTTAATTTCCCTATTAGAAACTTCTACTTGGCTACAGGTCTGAGGATGGTGTGGTGTTGCAACCTTATGAGTTATGCCGTATTTGCGCATGAGTGATTCAAAATCTCTATTGCAAAAATGAGTACCACCATCACTGATTATTGCTCTAGGTGTTCCAAAACGAGAAAAGATGTTTTATTTTAGAAAAGAAAGAACTACTTTATGGTCATTGGTTTTGGTTGCTATAGCTTCTACCCATTTTGAGACATAATTAACAACAACAAGAATGTAAAACTTGCCTCCAGAATTAGGAAGATGACCGATGAAGTCAATACCCCATACATCAAACAATTCAACAATCAAAATAGGTTGTAAGGGCATCATGTTTCTTTTTTGAAATACTTCCTAATTTTTGACATCGTTCATAAGCAACATAAAATGCATGACTATATTTGAATAATGATGGTCAATAGAAACCGATCTGCAAGATTTTCGCAGTAGTTTTCTTGGCACTAAAATAGCCTCCACATGCATGCTCATGACAGAAAAAATGACATCTCTTTATTCAGAATTGGGGACACATCTCCTAGTGATTTGTTCCGGGAAGTATTTAAACAAGTATGGATCATCCCAAAAGAACTATTTCACTTCAGCTAAGAATTTAGAACGGTTTTGTCTAGACCAATACAAGGGCATTCTACCTGTAGCTAGGTAGTTAACAATATCAGCAAACCAAGGCATTTCAGACACAAGCATCAATTTTTTATCAGGAAATGACTCTCTAATATGCAAGGACTCATCAATAGATTAAACATTTAACCTAGATAAGTGATCAACAACAACATTTTAGACCCTTACTTATCTCGTATTTTAAGATTAAACTCTTGTAACAAGAGTATCCATTGAATTAGACAAGCTTTAACATGTTTTTTAGATAAGAGGTATTTCAAAGTAGCATGGTCAGAATATATGATAACTTTAGACCCTATCAAATAAGACCTAAAATTGTCCAATGTAAACACAACCGCTAGCAATTCTTTCTCAGTTGTTGAACAATTCAGTTGAGCATCATTAAGTGTTTTACTAGCATAATAGATCACACAAGGGAGTTTGTTTACTCGATGTCCTAAAACATTACCTACAACATAATCAGAGGCATCACACATGATTTCAAAAAGTAATGTCCAGTCGGGTGGTCTGACTATAGGGGAAGATGTGAGAAGAGCTTTCAATTGCTCTCATAATTCCTTACAAGCATTATCAAAGACAAATGCAATATCTTTAGCAAGAAGACTACATAAGGGTCTTGAAATTTTACTAAAGTCTTTGATGAATCACCAGTAAAAACAGGCATGGCCTAAGAATGACTTTATCTCCTTCACAGAGCGAGGTTGCGGCGGGTGTTGAATGAGATCAACTTTAGCTTTAACTACTTCTATGCCTTTTTCAGATATGATGTGTCCTAGACTATGCCTGAATTAACCATGAAATGACATTTTTTCCAGTTCAAAACCATTATATCGAATCAGTACAAGAGTTGAATGATGCCAACATTCATCAAAAGACGACCCAAAGACAGAAAAATCATCCATGAAGATTTTAAGAAACTTATCTACCCTATCAGAAAAGATACTCATCATACAACACTGAAAAGTAGCGGGTGTACTATACAACCCAAAAGGAATGTGATGATAAGCAGGGTGCAACGGTTTCGCCAACCCTACAAGACTACAGAACTACACATAAGTGTTTGAGTGATTAATGAAGTCTTAGAAGTGTTTGAAAGAGTTCTAGCAATGTTAAACATATTTACAAAATTAGTGTTTGAGCATCTGCTAAAATCTTAAACTGGGATGGTTGGTAAAACGGTTCGTGAACCGTTAGACTTGTTCACGAGTCAGGATGCAACGGTTCGTGAATCGGGTTTGCTAACCCTACAAGACTACCGAACTCATTTGACCATGGTTCGTGAACCGGGTTCGACACTGCTTTCCTATAATTCCAACTTTCAAAATTCAGTTCACAACGGTTCGTGAACTGTCCCCATCTGAATTTGCGGTTTGCGAACTGGTTCGTCAACCTCCTGTATTTCCGAAACTCATCTATGATTTGCGAACTGGTTCGCCAACCTACCATGAGCAGGAATATTATATAGTTCAATGTTTATCTCTTATGATGTTTGAAACATTCCCGCGTGATAAAATCATTTGCGTGGGCAATTTTCAATTGATCAAAAAATTAATTCACATAGTAAATTGTTGAGGATCGTTGAACATCTTTGCTTAGAATCATATTTCGAGATTTTTAACAAGACAAGCTTGACTCGAAACTTTTTCCTTTGTAAATCTACTAGAAGTCGTACGACATCGTCTCAAAAAGATAGAATGGTAAGATAGTGAGTAAAATAGAATGGTTAAGTCTTCACATACCTGATATAGAAGTTCTCCTAATGTCTTCGTCGATCTTCAGTCTTCGTGGGTGATGTTTGATACTCAACTATCAAATTCTAACCTAGTCCGAGACTTGACTTAGTAGACTAGAAATCAAGATATAGTTTTGATCATCTAACATTGACAACAAGCTTGAGATAGCAAATTTGTGGGTTCAACCAAACATTGCTCTAACAATATTAGATAAAGGTACCACTATGTTTTTTAATGAATATTTAAAGTCCCACCAAAGACAACAAAATAAAATAATTTTAGATATTTTAGGGTCTAAGATGCCTAATTTGTCTTTTCTTTAACGTGAAACTTTCTATTTGCCCATCCACATACCTATCAAATAGCTTATTTTTCCACCTAACACTTGAGCCTAAATAACTAAAAGAAAAATCCTATTATGGGGCTCCAAGCATTTGGTTTTGATAACTCACAAAATGACAAAATAGGTCATTAAATAGTGTTAAAAATTAAATTAGCTAAACTAAGTAATGTTGGTGATTAGATTAGAAAAACTAATTGATTTATAATTAGTGTTTGAAAATCAAAAATCAATTTTTCTTTCTTTTTGGGAAAATTGAAACCTAACCATAAACACAATATACGGTTGGGACTTCATATTTTTTCAACTGTAGGAAAAATCAGATTAACTTACGGTTGGGAAAATTGTGAAAAATAACCACTTACGGTTGGGAAATTTTTGGTTTTTGAAAATTTAACATACGGTTAGGTTTTCTCGTAAAAATTATATACGGTTAAGAGTTCATATTTTCCCAACCGTAAAAATTTCTACGTTGGTTTCCTAACCGTATTCAGTACGGAAACTAATTTCTAAGTCTGTAGTTTGATCAAATCTAACTTATTCATGCAATCAAAAGAAAAAAAAAGAAAAGGGTTTTTCAATTCTTACCCAATTGAACTCACTATTGGCTGAGATAATCGTCGTTTTTTTCCAAAAGAAGAGTAGAAGAACAGGAAGAAGCGCGTTTTTTTTTCCTTTTCTTTTTGGTTTAGGTTTAGGTTTTTATATTGATGTTAATTAGATTTAGGGTAGGTAATTAAGTTAGTTGTCGGAGGGGATTTTTGTATAGATTAAGTTTCCTTCATCTACATATAGGACTTTTGAGTCCATGAGAGCCCTCAAAACCAAAACTATGATTCATGTTAAAACTACGTCCAAAACATAAACAGTATATCGGGCTAGAAGGCAAGCTCGGTGAAAAAAATTAGAGTAGGCCAGGGCAGACATTGGCTGCCGATCGTCTATGAACTCTCTCGAACCCAGCAGTGCATAGCAGGACACAGGTCACAGGTCACTGAGTATTCTGTACAAACACTAATTCTGTCTCTACTGGATTCTTTTGTTCTTCATTCTTTCTCCTCTGGCTTCTTATTTTCCTGTGCTGAAATATCTCCGTTCCATTTGAATCTAATTTTAGGTAAGAACCATTGAAATTTCAGGTTTGGGATCTGGTTTATTCCCCACTTTCTCTTTCTCTTGAAATCACTATTTGGTTACTTGTATTTCCTTGGGTTTGATTTTAATAATAAAAGAAAACAAAATATTCTCGGAAGTGAAACGAAATTTTTAGTTTCTTATCTCACTAGAATACTGGAAAAATTATCCCTATAATGATCTTTATGAATGAACAGTAAAGTAAGTAAAATAAACTAATGTTAAAGATCTTGGATACAGATTTGCTTTGGCTAATGGTTAGTAAATGTGGGAAATCATCTAATTTTAAGAAATAAGAATGACAATTTTTTGTTCATTAATTTTATAGTTATAATTGGCTTACTTATTTTATTTTATTTTTAAAAGATATGATGCTGATTAACAGCAAGATGAAATTTCTTGAATTATGATTATGTTGTATTAGGATTTATATACTGAATATTGCCCTAATAATAGGTTACAAATCTGACGGTGTTAGTTTGTTTAACAATTGAATCATATCTATCATTATTAACATATGTAAGTTTTTCCATAGCTATTAGCTACTGTTTTCCTCTGGATTTAAAGATACTACTATATAATGCTAAACTTCTAGTGTCTCGATTTATTTGTAAAGAGTTCTTGAATTTGAAAATGAAACTTTTACTTATTAAGAATAACTCTGCCGCACACAATAATTTCTTAAACTCAATTAGCTTGATATCTGTGATCTTGCTCTTTGTTTCTTGAACTCGATATTGGTCTAGGCTTCATCTTTTATCTTTTATGTCTGTAGGTATTTCAGAAATAATTTGCTGGTCGGAGGAAAATGGTTTGTTCTTGATACATTGCATTGGCATATGGTAGGCTAGTTAACTAGATTCGTTTCCATTCTCAGATTGACACCTATTTAGCTGGAGATCCACAATCACTGACATAAAAGCATGAATCTATTACTTCATTCAACACATGGACAAAGCTGGGGTTTCCAAGACCTACAAACTTGGTGATCCAATTACTAGCGACATCATTGTTCAGTTGAGAAACAAAGAAGGAAGATCTGAACGGTTCTATTGCCACTCCTCCATTCTCACAAAGAAAAGCAAGTTCTTCGTTGATCAACTATGTCGGCCCAACTCCACTAATTGCATTGAGTTATCTGCTTCTGTATTTGATTATGAATACCTCAATAAGCTCTTGGGAATGCTCTATCTCTCTGGAGAGTCACTCCCGGATTCTTTCGACTCTGTCAGAATCGCTCTTGGTGTTCTTCAAACTGCAACTCGCTTACACTGTGAAGAGATCTCCAAGATCTGCATACAGTACCTCGAAGCTGTTCCATGGGAGGATAAAGAAGAAGAAGAAATTCTGAACGCTGTCAGCGGATTGGGTCCATTAGCCACACCCCTATTAGCTAGAATACATCCTGTAGACATAAGTTACACTAAAGATGTCTTCCTCTCAGCAATTCGCTTTTTGATGTACACCAGTAGAACATCTCCTCAATTAGATGACCTAAAAACCTCTATGCGGGAACAAGTTGATTACATGCTAGTAGAAGATGAAGATGCCCCTCTAGTTATTGTTGATGACGAGGTACGAGCTGAGATGAAAATAGGTATTTCCACAATTTTCTCCTTATTTGAGAAGGAAATGAGTTCTTTTCCGCATGAAGTTGCCTTTCGATCCGAGAAAGCTGAAAGCAAAGTTTTGCTGATTCTGTTGGATATTGAGTGGATGAGTAGCATAGTTACTAAAATGGATCTTATGATGGAATTTATTTCCACTTGGATTGATGTTTCAGACAATATTTTGAGAATAATTCAAGATGAGAAATTGGATATGATTATGTGGGGATTGAAAAGGAAATTACTAGAAGTTGTAGGAAAGGTATTGGAAGCGGTCAGTTGTGGGACTTTGATACTTCCAGTACCAGCCCGCGTTCAGTTGTTGACCACATGGCTTCCTTATATTAGAAAAATGAAGCCTCTGTTGGAGTCGAAGGGCAGTGAAGAGTTAGGGTTTCCATACAAAATGGCTGATGATTTATGCCACAGTATCCAAAGCTCTATCATCTCAATGGTGTTGGCTTTGCCTGTACAAGAACAAACTGACATTCTCGCTGACTGGATTCAAGCTGATCAGGTGAAGTTTCCGGATTTAAGTGAGGCACTCGAGGTCTGGTGTTGCAGAACCAAGTCTACAAAGAGAAGATTGATGGTGGGCTTCGGCAAAGTCGGTAATGCTGCCTTCAGTCTTTGACGAAATCTCTATTTTACTTTTCACAATATTTATTCAATTAAATGAGATGGACAATTTTGATGTTATTGTCTCTGGAAGTATCTGAGTAAAGCTCTGCATTTCCCTGGTAAAGCTACTTGGCGTTTCTTTGTTGATGCATCTATGAGCTATGTGACTGTCATTTCATGGTACCCAGTTTGTGCAGAATTAATTGATAACTTGGCCAAGGATGAATAATTTTGTGGTGTGTCTGAATGAAGCATCCATTTCTTGCAAGGCAATGCTATATCCCGGGTAAATAAACAAGAATCCTGGGTACTTGAATTCTTTGGGGCTCACTTTGACTGAAACGACACCACTTTCTTTTTGGACGTGAAACCCAGACCTCCTTCCATACTATTCTTGAATTCGAGAAAATCTTATTCCAGGTGAAAGTGGCTCTGTTTATGAATTCGAGAAAATCTTATTCCAGGTGAAAGTAGTTCTGTTTATGAAATAGCATTTCTGTTTGGCGATTTTGCGATCACCTAAACCAGCATCCACCACTACGGACCAAATATCATCCGTATTTGGCTTATTTGAAATGCAATTTGGATGCGCTCAGAAAAGGGAGTACTCTGAATTAGAAATAACAAACATCAGCACGAAGCTTTCAAACACAAACCCAAATTAGATTCTAATTCGTACCAACTAAATGCGATCCAAAGATCATCCATGAGGTGTTCAGCACAAGATTCAGGGTAAACAAAAAAAGTTGGTTGCTACGAGTGGGCAGTTGAGCTAATATCTACTATTTTTGGTCATTGAACTCAGCCAGATTTGACATCTGTCATGTAACCCACAGACAAGTGTAAAAATCATGGGAATGATGCACATGATTATGTTAACATGGAGTATTCAAGTGTCTGGTTTCCCTGGATAGCAAAAAACTGCCCTCTTATAGCATTCAGTTACCGAAGATACTTTGTACCACTTCTTAGTCCATTGCGGGAGATCGTTACGTTTGGCTTACTGAAAGTCTGAAACTCTCTCTTCTCCATGTATGAGCAGCCCAGCACTCAATGCCTATGTGCCTATGCAGGTAAGGCAGATGTTATAGCTACAACTAAAGAAGAAACCTTACTCTTGATATTGGCCAGACGTCAGCTGATATTGCGCAGACGTTGTGATACAAAATAATGAGTGTCGTGGATCACGATGTGTCTCACCTAGCTAATTAGTGAATACCGGTGTGAACATTGCCATGATTGATTGGGACTAAGAGTCGAGGACCACGTATGTTTTCATAGTGTAGTACACAGGACCTGGATGGATCTCAAATCTACAAGAAGTCCGATCCCACACAACTACTTCGACTCAAACGGGTGATTAAGGCTTAGTTTGGTATTGCTATGCTTTTTATGAAAGCGTTTTCCTGCTATGCGTTACTGTGCTGTTGTTTATACCAAATATTACTCGTAGGCAAAACAATGTACTGTTGAAGTACTCTATTTAGGTTCGAGGATCAAAATCGTACGGGACGAGACCAAGACAATGGTCGTTCACGTCCTACTTCGGTTACAAGGAGAGAAGATGGATGGATCTTAGGGGAGGGAAAGCAAAGAAAGTTGAGGAAATCAATGGTGACTGAATTGTTGTGTATAAGGCTGTCGAACTACGGAAGAAGCAGAGATTGAGAATGGTAAGCTTGTTCTGTTTTCTGAATAGACAAAGAAGTCTATTTAAAGTTGTAAGGGTCACATATTGTTTCCTCGTAAATAGTGGAGGTAGTGAAGGGATGGAGAGATGGAGATCGTGGATGTAATGGTAAACCTTGACCCATTATGCTAGGGAAGTTTCCAGAAGCTTGTAAACCATTACTCCGTTATATCTTCAACTGCTCTTAACCGTCACCACTACTTGTCACTTTCTTATCATGGGGTATTGCCACGCCGCATGTCGTTGTAAACCACCAAACCAATACCCATGAAGAATTTCCCCATGTAACATGTTTTGATTTCTCGTAGGAATTAGTAAAATCAAGGAGTATCTCTTGTCTTGAATAGGTTATAACCACATTGTATTTTGACTGAGTATTCAACCTAAGCTAGCCAGACCTTGTCGAAGTGACATAGCTTGAAGAGACAACTCAGATTCAAGGTTCATGTGAATAATAAGAAGTTTGCCGTAAGATGGCATTGTTAGCAGGCTCATGACAACGTAGCACGGCCATGGCGTATTTGTGGCATGTTTGATCATGCTAGCTACAATGATGCGCGTAGGTGTTATATCAATAGCCATGGCCTGGGAGGTGCGGCCAAGGTTGGCTTGGGACGCTGGCACCCTGGAGCGTTGGCCAAGGTGGCTTGGGGGACAACCAAGGTAGCTTGGGGTGTTGGCCAAGGTTGGCATGGGATGCTAGCATCTTGGGACGTTGGCAAAGGCGGCTTGGGGCGCGGCCAAGGTGGTTTGGGGCACGACCAAGGTAGCTTAGGGAGCTGGCCTGGGATGCTGGCACCTTGGGACTTCGGCCAAGGTGGCTTGGGACGCGGCCAAGTTGGATTGGGCCACGACCAAGGTATCTTAGGGCGTTTGGTGGCACAAAACACTGGCCAATGTTGTCTTGGGACATTTGGTGGCACGGGACGCTGGTCAATGTTGTATTGGGATGTTGGTCAAGTTGCCTGGGACACTAACCAAGTTGCCTTAGGTGCTGGCCAAGTTTCCTTGGGACGTTTGGTGGCGCGGGACATTGGTCAATCTTGTCTCGGAACGTTTGGTGGCACGGGATGCTGGCCAATGTTGGCGTGGGACACGGCCAAGTTGGTTTGGCAACTTGTCTTGCCTACTTAGTCTGGCAGCTTGGCCATGGCCATGTGTAGTTGGTATTGACACTTTTTTAGTACCATGGAGAACATATTCAAGGAATTCAGCCGTGGAAGTTCTGCGACTTGATGTGATGTTCAATATAACTTTGTACTAAATTGTATGCATCTAATAGTACTTTCATCCAAGAATGGCATAGAAGCTCATTCAGACTATATGTCATTCGTATCATCAGTGTGTTCTGATTAATATATGATACTCTGTATTGTCGTACATAAAATAACGAGAGTTCACGCGAGTGAAGCTCTAAAACTTTCGCAGGCGTATACATATATAAGAGAGCTACATGATTAATGAAGCCATTAACTGGATACGCATTCTCAATTATGTTACGGAATATAATGTAGAAGTGCGAATCTATAATTTTGAGGCGGGTCAGGAATTCATACATATTTATTTCATGCTTTTGCATCTGGGCAGGGGCATATTACGATTTTCTCCCTTATCAAAAACTCACCATCAACATTTGTGTAAAAAAAAAGCAGTTGGGTGTTTGGTAAAATATAAATTAAAGTTAAAGCTAATTAAAAACGCGATCAAATTATGATTGGTAAAATATCAGATCAATTATTGTTGTTGTAGTAAATGACAAAAACTGACGTATATGTGAAAATAGTTTTATTCAATTTTATTGGGTTTAAGAACAATTAATTTTTTACTATTAGATATAAACATGAATATATATATATAATATTAAAGTTACTAATTGTTACTACTATTATTATTATGAGAGAGGATCTACAGACAATCTTACAAGATTTGAATCAATTTTTCTTTAGAGTTCAAACGACAATGAATTTGATGATATGTTCCTCTTATTGAACTCTAGATTCCTACAAAGAATGAGCACAATCTGAAACGTATAACACCACCATGTATCACTTTGAAAATCAACCGTTGGAAATTAACAGTCAAAATTAAAACTAGTAGATTGTGAGGTTTGGTATCTCGAATTATGCTCATTTTTGGTAGGAATCTAAAATTTAATAAGAGGAACATATCATCAAAATATTGGTTTCAAATTCATTGTCGTTTGGACTTTAAAGAGAAATTTGTTTTAATCTTGTATGATAGTGTCTATGTAAGATTGTTTATGGATCCTCCCTCTATTAGTATTGTTAAAAAAGATTATTTTACTTAACCTCTTTTTATTACAGATATAATTTTCAAACTAAAATTGAGTAATTATTTAATATTTGCTCTTATTTTTATTATTGATAAATTAAAACAATAAGTTCAATGAAACGGTATATAAAACAGTTTGAAAAGGAAAAATAATTATCTTTAAAGAATAAAATATAGGGAATAAAAAATTGATTGTATATAAATTTAAGGGTAATTTTAGGTGGGACCAAAGCTTATGCTTTTGTAGCTTTTAAAAGCTCATCCTCTTCATCTTTTAAAAGTTGAGAAAAACATAGGGTATTCTCAAGCCAGCTAGAGTGTATCAAGACTCGAGAAACCTTATGGCAGAGAAAAATATGAGAAAAAATTTGGAAGTCAAGCAAACTATTGATGTTACAAGACCTCTCAAATTTAGTATTGAGGCTTTGAAACTACTACTACCTCACACTAGTTGGAATTTACTTATGCTCTCAATGGCATCAAATTTTGCAAAGTTAATTCTTGATCACCCTCACCAGCTTTGTCCCATCCCTGCAACACCAATAAACATAAACACCATCCCATATCAACCTACTACACCTATTTCTACACCCAAGTAAAATGGCCAGCTCAGTGGTGAAGCTCTAATCCATAGACCCTGTTCTGATAAAGATTCTACTATGGAATTTGAGGAAAAAATGAAGCATGCTAAGAAACTTGAACTTGAATACGCTATTGCTAGTCTTGGTACTTCCCACAACAACCCAATCATTTTTGGTACTAGTCCTTCTCCAACTAATGATATTGCTGACATAACCCCAATCCCAGGTGTTATTGCCTGCCAGATCAGAAATAGGAAAATCATTCATGACAAAAAGAACCAAGGCATCTAATGTAGAGCCCCAAAATCTAGCTACTTAGAAATCTAAGAGACCATTCTATGTTCTGAGATATTAAGGATCTAAGACAGCTATTTAAGCATTAATTTAGAAGTTCTAAACAAAGATTAACCTAAACCTAAACCCTCTATATGAATATATATACAAGAATGCCTTTCAAATGATACATATACAATAGTGAGTTGGTTTGCAAATAGAATATAAACACAGAATAAACATAGCATAAGCTAACCAACTAACGGACTCGACTCCATGAAGCTTCCAAGACTTGAACGGCTATCGTCACAAGCACAACTTGATCCGTTTCTAAAACTGAAAGTGGGAATTGAGTAAGTACATCATCCCTAAAGAGGTGCCCAATATAAATAATAACTAACTCTTAAATAATCACTAGCATGATTTGAAGACAATGCAGGTTTTTGTTGAAAACCGATAAAACACAGAAAAACAATAAAGCATATTGAGATAATATTTATACTGAAAATAAATTGCTACCAACCAATCAGGCACACAACATAGCAATAATATAGTTGAGTGACATAACCCTTTGGAGTAGTAAGGTTGACTCTTGCGGATTCTTCAAAGATTATTAAAGCGCCATTCTCTTAGTCAGATTTAAATATGTAACCTTACCAGTACCTCATCCATACAAGCACCTTATATAGCAAAAACAAAGAGTGCTAACATCATATCCGACAGAAGAATCTATCATGGAATTTCCTACTCAAACCATGCGTCAGTCCAACAATCATATATAAGATTCTCATTATCATTCTCTCTATATACCAAAACACATTATAACAACTTTTTCAAAGAAATTAAGAAGAATAGTAAACTTCCATGTATGAGACATGAGTTTCCCTATTGAAATAAGGAATACTATTGCATGGCCTTCTGCACCTATATACTATTGCGTGCCCTTGCGCACCAATAGATTTGCTTAAAATAGATATAAACTGGGATACACATCTCATACCAATCAAAAAGAAGCATCCTTCCTTTAATACTAGCAATAAGTAAAGTTTGTAACCACTTTCCAGTCAATGGAAAGAAACATATATTGAAACTAAGTAACTACTCCCAAAACACATATATTAGTTGTTTCTAAAGAACCAATCCCATCCCAAAATATAAAAGAAAGTAGTTTTTATTACATAGATACATATAGTTAGCTTACACATATTATATAGTAACAAGGATATGCATGGATTCCACACTATATAGATTTGTAAAACAATAATGAGTACAAGAGAGTTCGTTATCGATTCCCACCTCATTTGATGACAAGCCTCGCCTACCTCGAGATCCTCAATCCACTGGTTCATCCTTTGAACCAATCGTTGTTAATAGAGACTGACTGTTAATCATATAATCACTCTAAGAATATAGCCAATAGGCTGACACAATAACCATAGTACAATATTTTACAAGTTCACAATTGATGCCTAAGTGAAATTACTAATGGTTCTATAACCTGACATTTGGTAAATTTGGCATAAACCAATATCTACTTATTCAAATAATGTCAATTTTAATGTCATTGGAAAGCTCTCGAAAAACTCCACAACTTTGTGTAGGAACCGAAAGCTAATTTAGACCCTAAGTGGTCCAAAACATCAAAACAAGATTTCTGGCCTGATCGGCCCGACCCTTCAAACCGGCCCGCTAACTCATCCAGATCAACCCATGACCCGATCCATTGATCCGTTAACCGACCCGGTTGAATTGGTCTGACTCGTGTTGAGTCAGTCATTATCACAAACACTGGACAAATAGTTTTAAGCATGTTTAATTTTTATACAACTTGTGCACAACACAAAGGGTCAAGTTTCAGAGTCTCTAGATTTCGCAATTCTAATTCAAAACTAAAACCTGATAGCTCGTTAGAAAGGTGGCAGTATCCTCTACAACTTTGTCGTTATGACCGGAAGCCAATTCCGATCCTAACATACCTAGAAAAGTTGATTTAAACTCTCACTCGCCGCTGTTTCCAGTATTTCAGTCACAACGGGTATACTTCGAAATTTCATGACAAATTCTATATAAATCCAAATCAACCAAACTCAGTTGCTATAAAAAAATGAGAGATCCATCTACAAGTTTCATGTTTACCCAAGGACTAATTCATGCTTTAAGATGACTATAATGATGCTCAAACCTAGGGAAGAGACACTCAAACCTCATAAAATAATGATCATCATGTTATTCATATCTCAGTTGATTTTATTCTATTTCTCACATTTAAAGACCACCCATATCATAATAACACATTAAAACTAGCAAAAAGGTTACCTTAGCCAAATAGAACTCATCATGAACACCACCATCATTGTCATCCTTAACTTTATTACTATCTTCCGCTATTTCTTCGTCAAAAACTAATGAGCTACATATGGCTAGTAATACCATCAACTATCTCCCTTATTAAACCTCTCTGATTTCTATTATTTCTCTCGGGCACATATATTCTCTCTATTATATATTCATCTCATCTAATAATCTCCATGATCAATAATCTTTATCTTTATCTATACTATTCTTAGTCTCCTGTATTCTTTTCATTTCTTCATTAAAGTTTATTTTGTACTACTTACTCAAGGTTTCTCTCATTTAATCTTAACTCTAGCTTCTCATTTCTCTTGAATATAATGGAAATGATTCATCCATCAAATTCTTCTCCTACTCTTTGTTTCTCTAAAGATATAACACCACCTCCTTCCCCTCATGCTAACACGTGAAGGAGATAAATATAAACCTAAATTTGATTAAATTCAATATATAAGAATTTTCTAATACTTCCATTACACTCCTCGCAGGAAGCTATATGCAGATGGGCTTGTAATAACGATGAGTTTTTGTAACTAGCTCTTGAGTAGTCGGGCTTCACTAATTTCTCATATTTAAACGGTCCAATGCCGAAGTCAAACTGGATTGGCTGAAGTCAAACTCTGTATACTCATCTTCCGGTTATCGTATTGTTTTCGTCCGGTGTCCAAATGAAGCGTTCAAGTAGTCAATTTTGCATAATTTTTCGAGATCTATCTTTTGGAAATATTGGTTTGTCCAAATTATTATTTTATTTACTAAAATAATTAATATTCAATTTCTATTTATTAGGTCAATATGCGGCGTAATCAGTAATTGACTAGCGTAATGGCGTTGATATGCTTGAGAATCCTTACACCTAAGCCAAAATTTGCTGCTAAAAATCATGGAAAGGAGATAAATAAGGGGTCAAATGCTATCACTCCCTCAAGTATTTTCCCTCCTACTAAACCCCAAAAACATTTTTCATTTGAATCTTTACCAACTTTAGCCTAATTCAAAGAGAAAATGGATGTTGACCTCAAAAAGGTAAAGAAAGAAGCATGGAAAAACAAGAAGAAAGCCTATCTTTTCAGTTCAAGCAATGATGACTCGCAGGGAAATGAAAATGTTTTATTAGAGCCAAAGAGGAAAAAACCACATTGTCCGGAAGAAGAACCTGAAACCCTCAAAAGAAACAAAGATGTTGTTGTTGATAAAAGGTTGGAAATGCACATAGATGGGGAGAATTCTTTGGCTAATAGTATCTTGGGGAGTTCATCTAATGATATTGGGGTAATATTCATTCACTCTCTTTCTTTTAAATTCTTTACCAACATTTCTTACATGAACACCAACATGTTTTTTTTCTTCATAATTTAAGGCCTACTAAGTACTTTATCTTGCAACACAGAAACTATCTGACACACTATGAGGCTACTATTAGAAAAAATATTTTTCAGTACCCAATTGTATCATGTGTTTGGCAATTTTTCACTACTCTAGCCTGGAACTTCCAAGGGCTAGGCACAAGGGTACCAAAAAATATCTTAATGATATGCTAAAAAAACTAAATCCTGACATAATCATTTTTTTTGAAACCAAACTGAAAAAGAGAACTTAAGGAAAATCATGTTGGATATTAATGTCCAAAATTATTGGTTTGTGGAACCAAGTGGGGCTAGTGGCACTGTTGGTGGCCTAGCACTGATATGAAAAAGCAATTTAACCACCCAGGTTATTGACTTTTATTTGAACCATATCAATGCTATTGTCACCTATGCTCATAGGCCCCCTTGGTTATATACTGGTTACCACGACGCTCCCTATGCAGGATAAAAAAACCGAGTCCTAGAGGATGCTAGAGAACGCTGCTCTGACAAATAATTTCCATGGATGATTATTGGAGACTTCAACTTAATCCTCCATAATTCATAGAAATTCAATACTTATTCTATTGACTCTACTAAGGGAAATATATTTAATAGCAAAACTAATGATATGGATCTTATAGACAATGGCTTTACTGGTTATCCTTTCACTTGGTCCAACAAGAGGTCAGGTTTTGCTCTCGCTGAGCAAATACTTGTCAGAGGTTTGGCATATGAAAGTTGGCTGTTATTGTTACCTAACACCATCATATCTAATATGCTTGACATTTGCTATGAACATTACCCCATCCTGCTGAACAATAATCCCTACTGGAAAGGTGGAAAAATCCCTTTCAAATTCTTTGTCCCTTGGCTTGATCATGAAGAGTGCAGAAAAATCATTGATGAATGCTGGAACGAAAATATTTCTAGATGTCCTCTTTCATAATAGCCAGGAAACTAAAGGACATCAAGCTCATCATCAAATTCTGGAACAAGGAGGTCTATGCCAACATCAAAACTAACATTGAAGATTGCAAGAAATATCACAGAGGTGATTGAGTTCAAGTGCTAAATGATGCCAGGAAAAAGGTCAATGAATGGATGAACACCGAAGAGAAATTTTGGAAAAACAAAAAATATAGATCAACGTAAAGCTTGGGGACAAAACACTAAATTCTTTCATAGATCAACTAAATGCAGGTTGAGTATATCCAAGATGAAAAAGGCAACTGGATTACAAATACCTACGATGTTTCCAACTGCTTCACCAACCATTTCTCTAGAATGACAACCGCTGAGAGTAATGTTATAAACCCAGACATTATCAACCTTATACCAACTAACATCTCCCCTCATGACAATGATACTCTAAACAGAACTCCAGACATACAGGAAATCAAATCCACTCTCTTCTGCATGGTGGGTGATAAAGCCCCTAGTCCTGATGGCTTCCCTCCAAACTTCTTTCAAGCCAACTGGAACATAGTGGGGGAGGACTTTGTCCAAATGGTCTAAAACTTCTTCTCTTTTGGGCACATGTTAAAGGAGTTAAAATCCACCTTCATCTTATTCCAAAAACAGACAACCCCTCATCATCAAGCCACTTTAGACCCACCAGTCTCTGCAACACTACCTATAAAATCATCTTCAAACTCATATCCCAAAGAATAAAATAATTTTTGCATAGAATCATATCCACCTACCAATCTGCTTTTATCCCTGAAAGAAAAATCTCTAATAATATTGTAATATGACATAAAATCATTCACAACATGAGATCCAAAAGTGGTAAGAAATGTGCTAATGGATTCATAGGGATAAAAATTGACATGGATTGAATTGGGATGTCCTAATGGCTATTATGGATAAGATTGGTTTCAATGACCAATGGTGTCGTAAAATCCACAAATATATTTCGAATACAACTTATGCTGTGTTGATCAGTGGGGCATCTGAAAAATTCTTTAGACCTTCCAGAGGCCTCAGACAAGGTGACCACTTACCCCCTTTCTCTATACATATTTCTCTTCTGCATGGAAGCACTCTCTATAACTCTCATTCAAGTTGAAGAAATGGATCTTACATCTGGAATAAAGATGTATAAAAGGGATCTTTCTACAAACCATCTCATGTTTGTTGATGACTGCATCATGTTCTGCAAGGCTAACAAAATTGAAAGCCAAAACCTAAGTGCTCTTATTAGAAATAACATGGGAAGTTCAAATGCTAGATTTGAATGATAAGTACCTTGGATCACCGTTATTCACTCACATAAGCAAAATTCTCTCGTTTAAACCCTGGATGGATAAACTTAAGCTCAGATTCTTTAGCTGGAAGAATGGTCCTCTAAATCCAGCTGGAAGGTACACTTTCATCAGATCTATCACCTTTATCTCTAGCATTTACTAAATGAATTGTTTCAAGTTGCCAAAGCGAACCTGCCAGGACCAATCCAGTCATACCTTTATGAGCATTAAACAACATCTATGCTCTCATGACAAGGTGCATCATTTGCAGGATCATATTCAAAACAATATTCTCTATACTAGAGAAAAATATATCCAAATTCCTCTTCCTTCATCTCCAAGAGGGGACTTTGGAATTACCAAAAAAATTGCACTATACAAGACTCTGACTCCCTTATCTATTATACTGCTCTAACTGCTCTGGATATTGCAGGAAACCGCATTAGGAATAGAGGACATCTAGGACACGATGGAGAATGGGGAGCAACATGAGGATCTGATCTAGCTTTCAACCAGACTAAAGATATACAATGCACTAATGTTGAAATCCAAGCTGAAAATATGGAAATCCTAGTTGTTGTTTTTTACCATGCTCTGCCAACACGCTGTCCAGGGAAGATCAATCTCAGTTACTATGAAACCAGTGGACGAGAAAACGATGATGAAGAAGGCAATACAAACATCATATCTTTTATTTTAGTAGAACTTAACATTATCCATAGAACTCAGATCTTAGTTTCATTAAATTTGGCTTTCGCTTGTAAGAACTTAACTCGGGATGGTAGTGGTAACCGTTATGCCAATAGCCCTAGTTTGTACTCCTATTAGGCTTGCCTAAGTCAAACTTTTATAAGTTGGAGAATGTTGGAAGTGCTTTAGATAAAAAGCATTTTGAAAATCTTTTACCAAACGCCAATATCAAAAATTATTACCATATACACGTTTTGAAAGTGCTATTAAAAAAATTGATCCGGGATGCACAACCTTTTCGCATGGGCTTAGGCGTATCAACTATCAAAAAAAAAATTCCATAATTTTATACGACTCATTTTCTTTTGACGGAACTGGTGATTAAAGATAACTTATGTTAATATTAACGGTAGTCACAAGTTCTTTGTCGTTAACTTTCTGTTTAAACCTTTAGTTATACATATCATTGACTTATCTTTGACCAACGAGTTGTTTATTTTTTTTGTAACTTAACTGGATCATCTAAATCTGACTCATCTATGTCTGGCTAATTATATATGAATTTGAGCTATTACGTCTGACTCAAAAATTAATAAATTGTAGGGTTATATAACCTTTTTTGAGTCTAGTTAGATATGTGCCAAACAAGTTAGATACAAAATTGTACCTCACTCAAATGCCTCCAAGTCAAATGTATGAGTTGAGTCAGACCTCAAGCCATCCATAAGAAAAAATAAAAAACAAATGATCTGATATCTGACTCAGGTTCATATCCGAGTCAGATCGAAACAAACAAATAAGATGTAATCTATGAATGAAGTATCTTTTACTGAAATTTAGAACTTCTCGGTATGACGAAGAACTCTGTGTAGTTTTCTTAGTTCTTGTAACGTTAGAGTCTTTTTAACCCCTCTCATATTTCTGGGATTTTTTTTCTTTATTTTAAAGATTTTTGTTAGATGGAGAACGAAATGTGATTTGAAGGGAGCGAAGGTCACAGTCGACTCACTAACTATGGTCAACTTTAGAATTTTCTAACTCGGTCTAGTATCCTTCCTGGCCACCACAACAAGATTTTCTCACACTGTGAACTTTTTCATGAAACTTTTCGAACCTATAAAATTTAAGTTTTCATAATATCAAATAAAATCCATAAAATACAAACTTTGAATTAACTGTCTTCCTGTTCTTATGCTAATCACTTCGATGTAGTTTCTTATTAAGAAAAGTAACTTAATGAATAACAACGGCTAATTCTCCACCGTATCATTTTGTTGATGTTACTCAAAGTTCATTACTGTTGATGTTACTCAAAGTTCCAGTACGAATGAACCCGGTTGCTCCTCAAGTATGCATGACTGTACCAGAAGTTTCCACGCATACATAAGTTGAAATACAATCCTGTTAAAGTTGTTTTGTGATTATTCATTTAAATGTGCATTCTTCGTCAATAATCTATCTTACAAAAACAAATGTGTTTTCCCCAATCCGACGGTCTTAAATGGACCTTTTTAAACCATCAACGACTCCGGTTGCTCTCAAAATCCCTAAGAACCTAAAAGATAAATCCCGGCTGAGAATGCACCCACCTCTTACGCTCTCATCGGACGTCCCAGATCCTACCTTTCTCCGTTCAATTTTCATATACGTTACATAGATAACCTGCCTCCATGCAATTTCCCTAGCGATTTTGCTGCGAGTTCTTCTCCTTTCAATTTCCAAATAGGTTCCGCTCCTGTTTTTAACGCCAGCCGTTTTGATTTTCCTTACCATTAGTTTTCTCATTTACTCAAAGCAGGAGCACCTCTTATTTTTGGCATTCAAAGTCACAGGCGTTTCTGTTTGCATTCAATATAAATCAGTCTCACTCATCATTGTCTTTAGGCGTTTCTCTTCACCACGAAAATAAACCTCTCAAATTAGAGGATGAAATAAAAGGTACTCATGTAACTCATTATCTCAGGTATGACTCACTCTTCTTATTAGGGTTGATTCAGATTGTTGTTCGTTCTTTCACTAAATTTCCTATTTGGTTTATTTTGATGTTATTTCAAAGTTTTAATTTGATATTTGTAAGACGTCATCATCAGCTTCCTGGCATATAATGCAACATCCTCTATTTTTTTTTTATTATCTCATGCTTACTTTCCTGCAGTTTTGGTTAATCGTCTAGCTCCTCAATGGCTGCATTTTAGGTATGACTAATGTTTTACCGACATCAATCAACATTTCTTTGCATTTATCAATTCCTTTATAATTGTTAAAAGTTCAATCTGTGTAAGACTATATTCCTTAATTTTTGTGGATCTTTTTTGTTGTTGTTCGAGTTAATTCAAAACTATCAATGGAGAGAGCATTTTTTGCACGCGCAAACTCAATTTAAGGAAGTACTTTATGTGTATGTTGTAATGGAATTTATCATATTATTAATTTTTAGGATGTTAAGCTTAAGTGAACTGAAATTTTCCCTCTACCTGTTTGTGAAAATGTTCTAAAAGGTTTTTTTAATTTTCTTTACAAGGTGATGAGTTATAAAATTCATGTCGTAGTATTTGTAAAAGTGGAAAATTGTTCCGTTTCAATCGAAAGTATAATATATTAGCAAATTGCTTTTTAGACGATGAAAAGAGAAGACCTGATCTTTTATGGTCTTCTTATTCCTGATGTGTTGAGGAAGAAGTCGTAATTGCGGTCTGCTATTTAGGAAATTAATAAATTTTCGGTGCTTACTTTTATTTCAAAGTTATTTACTGTAGAAAACATGGGCTCTTAATGTATTTTATATCCGGGGTCAATTGTAAAAGATTGCGGAAGTGAAAATTCAGACATCCATATATCTGTTTACTCCTGGCTCCTACTTAAGGCTGATTTGCACAATCAAAAAATTGCATTATGATTGTGGGTTTTATATGGGATGGTATTACAGATTGAATATGTGCAAATGAGATGCATCACTTTGTAGGTGAGTCAACAGTGTGATGGAACGAGGACTGAAATCTACACCTGCTACGAGAAGACTTCTCTCTTTCAATATGTAATTCCTTAGCCAACTATTCCGCATACAAAAGTATATGCTTACCCCTATGCAGTATTGGCGAGATATTTTGAATCCAGGTAAATTAACATTCATTTTTGTGCTACAAAATTTCTTAACTATGCTCAGGTGTCGCGATAGCAAATGTCAAAAAGCCAATAGGGCACTCGAAACAGTACGTAAGACAAGCTTATGGCCATTATTAAATTTCCATAAGCAAACCTTATAACTAATATTTTTATGAAGAAAATCATTTTGGCAATTTTCAATCACTTCGACAAAAGATTATTGAATTTCCCTAATGGCAACAAAAACTAAGATTGAAGCCTTGAAGGTGGTTCACCCTCAAGTTCTATATCAGAATTTCAACAAGGAGATGCTGAATTCATGCATACTCTACTAGACTATCCTTCCATCAACCTTTGAAACACCACAATGGGCTTTAACTTTAGTTTGTATTAGGAATTATGTTAAGAAGATTTCTTTTGGGGTGTGCTTTTATACATAACTGTTGTGTGCTTTTGAAGATTAACAAAGTAATCTGTATTGGTTACTTTTCCAATCTGTACTGTTTCTCCCATTTTCAGCCAATGCTAATTTATATTCTTTGTGCAGGTTTGTGATGGGCTTACAGAGAGAAAGAAATGTGTTTACCACTTATACTATGGCTGGAATTTTAGACTTATAAAACAAATGTGTCTGAGTTTAAGTCTTTCCCGATCAGAAAATATACATGTCAATGGTAGGCCAGTTGCAGTGTGGTATTGATAGTGATAATTATTTGTGTCTTCTAATTTATTTTCTTATGATCGGCAACTCAAGTATCGAATCTCATTATTTACTCCAAACCGGGGGTTCCTATATGTTTTATGTATTGGTTGGTAAAAGAGGAATTTGAGATTCACTATGTTTTAAAAGTGGAAAAATCTGCTTTTCCTTTTTTCACCATACTTCCATTTTATTTTTTCTATTGTGTATAATCAGATTTTCCTTTTGCTTCTTTCAGCTAGCAACCTGTAGCTTCTTTCGATAGATGGAATGCAGGAGTTTGACTCAAAGGTTAGTTCATTTTACGTAGCTAATAAAATTGTCACTAATAGAATCCTTGGCTTTCATTCCTTTTCTGCTCCCAGTCTTATTGTTTTTTAATTATTTATGTGGCTTAGTTGATCAGGCAGAGCTTCATTTATTGCTTCCCCGCCATTTGTATTTATATATAGCTTACGAATAATTTGACAGTGCTCTATGGTAGACCCATTGCAGTGTGGTATTGGTAGTGATTATTATTTGTGTCTTCTAGTTTATTTTCTTATGATCGGCAACTCAAGTATCGAATCTCATTATTTAGTCCAAACGTGGGGTTCCTATATGTTTTATGTATTGGTTGGTAAAAGACGAATTTGAGATTCACTAGATGGGGATGTTAAGATTGGTACAGATCAGTTTTGATTGTAGCTGAAAGGTCTGTTTCTAGCTATATGTTTTCTAGCAATTCGCAAAGGTGAATTAATTTGTTCCATGGGACTACACCTGGTAGTATAAAAGTGTTTCAAAAGACCAAGCTCCTTTCCATATTCTGATCTAAGGTAGCTATATGTAGTTGGAGGCTGATGCTTATCCAACATCGTATGAGCTGACATCAAGGTAGGCGGGAGTTTATTTATCTAGATGTTCGCTTCTAAATGTCCAAAAATATACCGGAATGATAATCCTCTCTACCTTATTTCGGTCAGATGTAAGTATATATTTCTCTAGGATCACATATCATCTATATATATGCTTGATAAGGTAGATATATTTCAGTGATAGGAAGTATTTTCGATATATAGTAATGGAGTGATAAAACTTAGGGCAGCCTAAGGTAGATATATTTCAGTGATAGGAAGCTTAATACTCTTCCTAATAATTGCAATGGTTGTCGTCAGATGGTTTGTTTACTAGGATGTCTACTCAAGCGAAGTTGTTGTTTGTCTACTTTGTATTTTGCTTTGCATATTATGGTGAAATATGATTTGTCAAGAAAGTAAGAACTGAGATTAGTCCCAATGTAAATGACCATGCTATTTTCGTAGTCTGGAGTAATTAAGACTATACCCAAGGTGACGGTGTAAGTGGTTTTAGGGGTGGTAGTGAGATAGATGGAGTAATATCTTTCATAGTTTGCCTCTTCGAATCATCTCCATGGTGGTGGAACTGGGTTTGGTAATGGTGGTGGTTTTAGACCAATGGGCGGTGCAAGTAGCTATATTGGTGGTGGGTATTCATGGAATATGCCCATTTCTGGATAGAAAAGAGGGTTCCTTTTCAGGTAGAGGAGGGTCTCCTCCAAATAAACTGTTTTTTTTTTAATATTTTGGTATTTGATTTGATGAGTTTTAGAGTTTTGATTTTTATGTTAATACAGTGTACTTATGTTTGCAGTATCCGAAAAAAGCATTTTGCAGGGACTAAGCAACATAATAACTCATTGTACCCGGTTACTTAAGTTATAACTGTTACACAAAGAAAGTGGTGGTAGATGAGGATGAGGTATGATGCACAGGGTGTCAGATACAGATTGATGAATCGGTACTCAGATAGTCCTACAACACTGTGTTTCCCACACTCATACTAGCATCCGTGTCTAACGAGTAAAATATAAACAAACTCTGAAGACATTTATTTTCAGATTACTCCTGTGGATTTTTAATTAGTCGGACAGGGGGAGAGAAGCAATTGAAGATGCCCTGCTCACTGTCTCCAGGGAGGAACTTAATTACCAGATTATCGCCAACAGGTCGAATGTAAATAAGAATGTCTAATTTCAAGGTAGGCAAGATTAATTACCCAGAAGCCTGCAAAGTGATCGCTTTAAGACAGTGGGGCAAAGTGAAGACCTAGATCCTCAAATGCTAAAGAAATCCCTGCAAAGAGGTTCGGCATTGCACAAAACCAAGTTCAAATTCCACGATCAAGGACCGACGAGGGTTGAAGGCACTAGGGGATGCACTATGTACTGGGAAGAAGTGACAATTAATATTTCCCAAGAAAAATTACCTGCAATACCAACGAACTGACTTATCAAAGAATGCTTACTAAAATTTGCTGGAATAGAAATTAAATCCTTAATGTGGTTTGGTAGGGATAACACCTATTTCTTACAAAAACATAACACAACACGAAAAAATTTGACATAACATGGAAATTTGAGAACTCAATATTAGTGGGATGGGCATCCTCTTGTTATTCACTACGGTCACCAGCATTTGAGCGAGTGTGGTCTATTAGCCGTACCTTGAGTTGATTATGAAGTATCTACTTCAAAAAAAAAAAAAAAGTGTGATGATAAATTCTTTAGTCGACGAGTTTCAGGTTATTAGTATCATCACCCAAACATTTTGCCACTATACTATACTGTAGTAATATCGGCTTATCTACTTAAATATTTTTTGGATGGTTTTGTAACCTTTAATTGCTAAAACAAGACACTATAGTTTCAAAAACTCATAATCTTCTTTTTCAACAATAACGGCCCGGGTCATATCCTAGTCTTCATATAAGAATCAATATGTGCGAACTATCAAAAGTTATGTTCTTTCATTTCGAATATGATAGTATGGTCCAGGGTATTACGAATAAATTTGATCCATCACACATTATTTATTTTTATTGTATTATAAGATTTACAGAAAAACTGAATTCTATTTTAGAAGCATTGTTCTACTCAACACAAATTTTGGTTTTTTATTTTTGTTAGATTTTACATAAAATTATGATTTTTGTAGATTTCACACCTAGGGATACCCCATAAATCTGGGGGTATTTTTTTTAGTTGGCACTGTAAAACCATGCGGACTGTAATAAAAAATATCTCTCGATCTGCGGGTATCGCATTGGTTTTTTTTGTCTTTTAAAGAAAGGCTTTGTTGAACGTGTGTGGAGAACTTGTGTCTCTCAAGAAAAAACAAGATGCTTGGAATCCGATTCCGAACCATCTCGGTCCAAATTCTCGGTTCTAAGAGAATTTCTGGGGAAAAGCAAACCAATCACTCATAAGAACAACTGGTCCAACAACAAAACTCCAGCAAACTCATCTTCTCCGTATCCCATTCCCTCCCTTTAAATAACCATCCTTTTCTCTCTCCAAACTCAACTATCACAAAATCTTTTCTGTCAAGTATTACCAATCAACAATGGCTAATCCCTCAAATGAGATCTCAACTAAACCTAATATTACTCACGTCATTTTTGACATGGATGGTCTATTACTTGATACAGAGAAATTTTATACGGAAGTTCAAGAAGTTATCTTAGCTGGTTATGGGAAAACGTTCGATTGGTCATTGAAAGCTAAAATGATGGGCATGAAAGCTATTGAAGCAGCTAAAGTGTTTGTTGAAGAGACTGGAATTAGTGATTCATTAACTGCTGAACAATTTCTTGTTAAAAGAGAAGATATGTTGTTGAATCTGTTTCCTACTTCAGAATTAATGCCAGGTATTATTTATTTATGAATTCCTTTACATTTCTATGAATTGAATTAGATTAAATTGATTTGTGTCTATATTGATGTTAAAATCACTCGTGGGTTTTCAATGGTTCTTGTTTCCATAATTAATGGTTAGAATTGTTTTTCAGTGGTCTTATGTTTGATCTATAAGTACAGTGTAATTCAGAGTGGGGAAAACCAGTTTAGTTGGAAAAGTTTAGAATTATCATAAACGCAGTTTGTTTTTCAATTTTTTATTACCTTTGTAATCAGTAACTACAATGCAGTCAGTTTAGTGTCTTAAAAGAACTGGCATATTAGATGTTGGAATATGTAGGGTATGACAATGGAAGTTTTGCTGTAAAAATTTAAGTGATCCGAGTAATGCTGCAAAAGAGACGTGAAGGGTTCTGAAATTATATTGGTATCTGGTTCATAATGTCAAAATTATGTGATGCATAGTAGTGTTTGTTTGAACACTGATAGGTGATAGGTACATAGACATTCTTGATGCATTTTGATCATTGGTATCATCTATATGTGTATTCTTTTATGTCTAGGTTCATGGTGCTTTATGTATCTGCAATTCTCTGTTGATTCCTATTTTGTAGTTATCTTCTTCTTGTTGGGAAAGAAAGAGCGTACTTAGATAAGGGAAATGTAGGAAAATCAGATTGGTGTTATTGGAAATACCATTTCTAGATTCCAGTCCAGGAATCCCTTCCCAAGATTGTGATTCCGTTCCTGTCATCAAAACATATCCTTAGGAATGTGGCTTGGAATTGTCATAGAAAATTTGCTAGTGACCATGTTTACCTTGGAAACATAATTTTTGTTACCAGTCTTGGCAAAACAACCTAGATTCATGCTTTCATGTAACTTTGAATCCCAACTCCAAAATGCTGCATTCATTGGTTATGGTGCTTAGACACAAAATTAATTCTACTACTTCTGAACTTTCCTAAGTGTGAAAATACGAGCACGACTATATAAAGTAAAAAAAGCTTGTAAAGCTATCAAAAGTAGTAGCAGAGTAGCTGCTAGAAGTGTAAGAAACCGCCATGAGTTGAACACATAATTCTTCATAAATTTTGTCACTCTTACCTTCCAGTTACCATCATAGTACTTGTTTATATCTAGGATCACCTTATCTAACAATGGCACTTTAGTTATTCTCACTGATTTACTCATTCCGTTCCACAGGTTGGCCACCTCTTCATCACTTTTCAAGCGGTTCAAAAGAATCCCACTTTCTCTTAGTAATTTTGCATCATCTGCAGTGTCTATAACCCCATTCATTAGTTCAGTATAACGCGTAAAAACTAACGGCCCAGATGCAGTGGATGCTTCATAAGCAACTAAATTTCTTAATATGACCTCACTATTAATGTCCAAACTAACAGCAGGGAGGAAAAGGGTAACCGTTCTCTCATCAAATCTGATGGTTTCAATGTTTCCGTCTGTGGCTGAAAAACGAATACCCGACTTGAAGAGTTCGGTTACAGATGGGATATTAATCTCCTCAATCAGTGGCGGTTCGTTAAGGTTTTTGTTTGGACCATCACTTTCAGGTTTTATGTTCTTATTTTCTTGATAGAAGAATAAATGCTGGATGGGTAGTTTGAACAAGGAAAAGCAGGGGAGATGAGTGAGGATGGTCCATATGGCTACTAATGTAACGGGTTTGGAAACAGTGGCATTTTGAAGGAGACAGATTATTTTTCTGTTAAGCTTTTTCAGCCACATCCATATCTCATGCATCAATGTTTTTACATTACCAGTGTTGGCAAAGTAAGATTCCTCGTCGCCTTTTATTGTCGTCGCCCCATTGTCACTTTGATCATTATCAGATTCGTTTATCATTGCAACTGAAGGCAATTCTTCTGGTTTTCTTTGCACGAGCATATAGTGTAGACAATCTAGCAAGTGAACACGCCCTGTGACTGAAGCTTGACCATTTGATGAGAAGTGATCGTCATCCTCCAATGTTATCTTGAATGGGGAGATCTCTTTAAATAATCCTCTTATCATCGAACACAGAATATCATCTGCTGTTTCTAAGGATGAATATTGGACCTCTAAGATCTTTCTAAGTAAGAATAAAGGAATTTGATTTTCGAGCATCATGACATCTCTTAGGATCGCATTATGGGCGGATCTCCTTCCCGAGTAGTCAACCAAATGTAACATCCTAAATGATACTTTTGGTAGGAGTTTACCTTCTTTGATGGCAAAAATTTGAAGAAATTCAAGTAAGAATGAAGCATCAACAGCCATGAGCCATGCTAGAGTTTCGCAGTTAAAATCAATATACTTATGGTAGCATGAACGAATCCGTAGATCGAGTTTTGTCAAGTGACCTTCAACTAGGTGTTGGAATTTAAGCCCATCCATCAGTTGTTTCTGCCTTCTCTTGGCTGCTTCAAGTTTGTATCTTCCCATCTCATGTAGCTCAGGTCTCCAATGATGATAGGGACCAAGGGATATTTGCTGAGGAATGTAAGCATCTGGTTTGTATGCCTTAAGGCTTTTGGGGACATTAGAGATGCAAACAGAGATAGTGTTGGTATCCTTGTCATCTTCGATGTCTCCTTCTTCTAGGATTTCTCTTATTTGTATGACCCATCGGTGCAAGTCTAAGTTAGGGATTGACGTTGATGAAGTTATGGTTGCTTCTGGAGCAGGAGGCGACATGTGTGCTAAATGATAAAGAGAAGTAGTTTCTTGGGTGCAAAACATTTTTTTGTTCTTTACTTCTTTGCTCAAGCTCTTGAAAGAAGTTAGGAGACTTGAATACTGGTTTAAATGTTATTAAATGCTAGTTTATCTGTTATGCATGTAGAGGTAAAACTGTAATAGGGTATAATTAATTCTGAAAGTTGGAGTTTTGTTTTGGAAGAACAGGTAAAATACAAAATGCTTTTTAATTTTATTAATGTTTGGCCATAAAAGTTATATAAAATAGGTAATTAATTAACATTTACTTTTTCCGTTTCACTGATATGTTGTTAGAATACATGTGTTAGCAGACTTCTCTGATTATATTTTTATTGTTAGATGTATTTTTTTTGTCAAATTTGCACCAATGATTCAAAATTTGACAATCCTGAATGACTGAAACCTACTGTATAATCGCCACACAAATTAGATGTTGATAACAGAATAGCTATATAGTCACTTGACTTAATCTCATATATGCTCTTATTAACCAATTTCTATTTCATTTTTACAGGGGTTAGTCGTCTAATTAACCATCTTAAAGAACATGGGGTACCAATTGCTGTTGCTACAGGGTAATGTTTGTATGCCCTTGTTTTCATTATTTTCTCCTTTATTTACGTACACAGTTCGATGTCCTGCTGCCTTTGTATGAAAACTGAACTCATGCCTTCTTTGAAATGAGTCGCATGATACTTCAGTAAATGAAACTTTTGTTTTTTCAGAAACTGGTTTATCAACTAGACAAATGATAGAAAGAATGTTTCAGAAATCATGAATATCATTGACCCAATTTTCCTGTCTTCTTTTGGCAGTTCTCATAAAAGACATTTCGAACTGAAAACACAAAAACATGGTGAAATATTTTCGAAGATGCATCATATAGTTACGGGGGATGATCCAGAAGTTAAACAAGGCAAGCCAGCCCCAGATGTATTTTTAGCAGCTGCCAGAAGATTTGAGGTACTCCTAATCTGAAATATTAAAAATTTAGATTATAATTCTCTCTTAGGTTACATAAATTAGCAACTGATATTCTGCTGAACATTTTCTGATGACATTTTTTTAATTTTTTAATTGTCGATTCTGTAAATTGTTCGCAACAATTTTTTCCATGATCCAGGAGAGCCCAGTAGATCTGACAAAGATCCTAGTCTTTGAAGATGCGCCTTCAGGAGTCGCTGCAGCAAAAAATGCTGGAATGTAAGTAGCTACAAGCTTTATTATTCCGTTTTTATTGAACGTGTTCCAAATTTGATTTTGGTGGGAGCCTGATGCAAAATTCTATTTGTTATGGATAATTGAAAGCTGTGAAACTCATAATTTATAGAGTATCTAATGTTACTAATGAGATTGCATGGTACATAATAGCTGGAAAGGCTTTACAAAGTTCTTCAAAATCGTGTGATTTGCTCAATTACCTTAACAAATATTTAATTTGCATGTTTACTATAAATTCAGAAAACATATTATTGGCTTGTGCTGAAATTATGTTGATGGAAGCACGTTGCGGTCTAATATATCATAATCTATGTAGCAGTAAACATGTAAACTAAGTATGAATCAGATTACTGATCAAGTACGAAAAATTGAGTGTATTCAAGAGATTCTTTGACAGTTGATGTAAACTACCAAAGAGCACAAACTCCCAACCTAATTCCTAATTACTAGTAAAACATTTCTTGTTTGGTAATTGCGTGGATACCAGTTGAAGTCATATGGGAGTCTGAATCTTTTCACACTTTGCAAACATGGTTTAAACCCAAAACCAGGAATTTGGTCGAAGTTGCTTCATTTCCATTTCCGTTTCGAGAACAACCAATTATAATGTTAGGATTTGTTCGCCAACTGCCTGATGTTTTGAGTAGCAGCACTAATCTTGTAGTACTATGTTACAATTCTTATGTCAGACATACTACATATAAGATAAGCTTGGAATCCCCCCTAAATGAACCAGTTCTTTGTAGGAACCCAATAACGCAAAGAAAATGTTCTTACTTCACAGCTTATCACATTTTGAAATAAAATGAAGTATTTAAACTAAGTAATCCGATTCATTAGGGTTTCAACTTTCTAATGTTATCAGTTTCCTACTGTCATGTGCAGGTATGTAGTAATGGTTCCAGATCCGAGATTGGATGGTTCTTATCAAGCTGCTGCAGATCAAGTTCTAAGTTCCTTGTTGGACTTCAACCCAAGTGATTGGGGTTTGCCATCTTTCAAGGATGCCACAAACTAAAGTTGCAGCTACAATATTTGGTAAGATTTAAGCACTATTTTTACAGGCGACAGTATGATTTCAAAGACCTTAAATTTGAAATATATCGATTGAATTAGCTGAAAAGGCACTGTCAATAATTCATCTGCCCTTATGAACAACATTATTTTAGTTGAGTTTAACAATTTTTGTGATATTCCTTAGACGGGGATGATTGGCATAACTTAAACTTGAATTCCATGGTTACAAAGTATATTTTAGGTTTAAATTTACGAGCACGTCAGTGTAAAGGTGTGAACTGCCGTTTAAAGAATTTGTAATGATTTTCCACAAGAATCTGTCTTTTCATATGTCATTATCCTCGATAACTGTTCGTCCAGTGGTCACTTAATATCCTTCTTGGTTCAGCTTAGACTGCACTCCTTAAACCCATTGTTCCTTTCTTAAACCTTGAGTTTGAGAAGTCAAATTCAGCTACTTCAATGCTAAAATTTAGATCCAAACAATTATCGATACCAAACTTTTCCTTAGGTAGTCAATAAGCCATGTGTGCGACACAATCTGAGGCAATTTAGTATTTTTATTGTCTCTGATCCGAGGTAATGAAGTTGAACAAACTCCGTATTAAACTATTTTTATTGTCTCTGATCTGTGTTCGAAATTCATCCGAGTAACCACACTCCATATTAAACTATTTTTACTCGTGCATAAGACACAAGAAAGATTACATCAAATTGTGTTCATATGCATGTTCTATATAGCATAAAACTCTTACATTACAAATTCTTAACCCCCTGATATCAGGTTTTTCGTGTAGGTTTACGTATGTTCCTTGCTTAATTCGATATTATTGTGTCTTCATATGTATAACTAAACATGAAAAGCTAGCAGTGTTCCTAATTAGTACTGTTACAGTTAGGGTTCTACTCCTCCCCCTCTGCCTCTCCTTGATTTTGCTTTAACTGGAATTATCCGAATTCTCTTTGCTACTCTAACAAAATCCCTGCAAAATTTCAGAAGTGTAATTTAAATTCCTCCAAAACTAAGAAATAGAACTAGTAGTAGTATACCAAAAGCAAGAACTTCAGTATCTAATAATTAAGGAGTTGTTTAAAAAAAGATATTAGGTTTGTACTTACTTCCATTAAGATCTCCAGCAAGGAGAAGGTCATCTTCCATATCTTCATAAGCGATAAGGTGACCAGGAATGGCATTAGAGAGAGAAAGCAGTTGTTCTTCCTTACTAGTATTATTGTTGTCAATGACGAGTGTTGAAAGATGATGATCTCCTATTACACCTGCATCGACAAACATTTGACGCAGAGCTTTAGCTAGACTATGATAACTCGAATGTTTATCAAGACTTATACGTTGACATATAGAACGACCTTCAAGTACTACCGTCACTTTTGGAATCACTTTCAGAAGAGTTTCATCTTCTTTATTTTGCTGATCTTCGAACTCTACACTATGAAAACCGTGAAAGTTTTTAGTACGAAGCTGCATATTACTACTCCAGAACTCGGGTTAATGTTATTCATGGTTCTGTGATGATGATCATCAAAATTATCTGTATTGAGTTTCGTTTGTAGTATCGAGTTTCTTCTTTTTTAGTGAATCTTGTTGTCGTTGAAGAAGATGATGAGACTCAAACGAAGTATTAAACTGAAGTTTAGAGAGAGACAGGGCAGTTTAGTTAAACTTGTTAGGTCATTATATAGCCTCAAAGTGGCTTGTGACCGTTTCTGTCCACTGTTTACTTTCTTGAGAGTGTAAAAGATGGTGTCTTTAAACATTTTTCTTATTTATCGGGAGTTGGACTGGTGGAGGATAAAAAAGGCGTGGTGTAAGTTTCATAGGAGCGGAGGAGTTAGGTAGATTTTTTTTTTTTTGTGTGTGTGTGTGAGAACTGAATTGAATTGAGGCGACCGCGCTACGGTCGGCGAACGTCTCGCGAGTTTGCCTAGGTTTGGTCGGGTTTTGTCCTGTCAGTTATATTTTCATATAGTTATCTAGATTGACTTTGGGGAGTTATCATATGCTTAACAGTGAACATTTGCCCTTTTTTACTTTATAAGTGTGATCCGTCCGACGTAAATCCAATTTCTCAAAAAAAATTTAATTCCCGTTTTTTTTTTCTTGTTCCCGGTGGTAAAGGAAATTGAAAAACTGGATCTATGTCCAACGGATCACACCTATAAAGAAAAAGCGTCAAATGTTCACTGTGAAGCATATGCCGCTATGTCAGGATATCTTATGTGTCTCTCCAGGAAAATGGATATCTCCAGAAAAGATTTTCAGTTCAATTTTTTTTTTTTCTCTCCACTCGGACTAATTCCTCTACCATCCATCCATCCATCCATTAGAGAAGAAGTTGTATCAAAATTAATGTGGTATTCGAAAAATCTTAACGAATGATCCTGAATAACTTTTCACACAAATAACAAAATAAAAATTGGTCCAACATAACACATTTTGTCTATTCTTCTTCTCACTTATCTGGATCAATGGGATTGTTGAGACACTATTTGAAAAAAAGTTTTGCTGTAACAAATCCATATAGTGATTATATCATCGAATTCCATTAGAAAGCCCCAAGGACTAAGACAAATTGTTGTAAAAGCGCAGTGATTGAAATTGTTAGAGCATTGCTCGGTTGAACTCGCAAGCGTTGCTATCGCAAGCTTGTTTGTCAAGTTTAGTTGCCAAAACTATAAGTCTTGATTTCTAGTCTACTTATAGCTAAGTCTCGGACTAGGATAATAAGTGTAGTTGAGCTCTAGACTCCATGGCGTTCATCGAATGAAGACGAAGAACTACTCAAGGGAACTTGTGGAACTTCATCAACAAAGAGGTATGTGAAGACTTGAACTTATCTATCACTCAAAAGTCTATCTATTCTATCTCCTATTTTGAGACAAAAGTCGTATTGCTATATAGACTTAAATTATACACATTTGCTATTTCGAGCCGAGTTTATCTCGCTTATCTATTTCTCGAAATATGTGTTGGTAAGCTTTCGCTTTAGCCAAGTTCATCTTTACTCATGACGAAAGTCATATTGATTATTTCAATAAATTGAAAATCGCTTTGATGAAAATAGTTTGTGGATAACAACTATTATAACATCCTCTAAGAAAGTTTCAATGATTGAAATGAAAGTTTTGAACAAGTAACCATGTTTGAATATAAATATAGTGTGTTCTCACATTTGTGTAAAAGTCCAAAACCGGGAACCCAAAGTATGCGTACCCGTACGCGTACTGGCGGTTGTTAGAAATCCGGGTAAGTATGCGTACCCGTACGCATACTGGCGGAAGTTTCACGTCCGTGAATTTCTGCTGGAGTTTGAAAGTGAAAAACAAACTCAATCCGGTTACTTAAGTACGCGTACCCATTTTCATACTTAAGTAGGTTACTTTCTAAAATCGGTTTGTTAATGAACTAAAACATTTATATAATAAGGAATGCAATCTTTGCAAACCGTGGCTATAATGTTCATTAATTGATTCGAGTGAATCAAAATCGATTTTGCTTCGATTGTGTCTTGTATACTTCTATGAGATCTAAGCAATTGAACAACTCTCTAACTAGTTCATTTGAGTCACTTGAACTAGTTATGGTGAAGATGAATAAGGTTGATATGAAAGTGCTCATATGGCTAACCATTGGTTAACTATTGTTGAACCAACTAAGTGTACACGTTTAGGTACAGTTACCCAAACCTAAATGAAGGTGCATTTCATTTGTTTATAACAAGCTAAGTTCGATCTAACGGTTGAAAGATATTAGCTTGAATCTAATCAGGTTTTCATCGAACGGTGAATATTGAATGCTTTGTTACCAAGGTAACTTAGATTGCAAACCCTGATTTGAAATCTATATAAAGGAGAACTCTAACAACTGGGAAACCAAATCCCCACACCTCCTGTGTGATACTAGTTGTATAAGCTAGAGTCGATTCTCCTTTAACCTTAGGTTTTTCACGAAACCCTGTAGGTTAACGACTTAAAGACTTCATTGGGATTGTGAAGCTAGACCCAACTATTTTCTCTGTAGTTGCGTGATCCGATCTTGCTGTTTTCTATCGTGATTGAGTACAATCGTAAGATTGGCTTGAGATTTATATCTCCGATAGGCAAGATAGAAAAGTAGTCACAAACACCTTCGTCTCATCGTTTGTGATTCCACAATATCTTGTTTCGTTAATCAATTAAGATTATTGTGAGGTGTTTGATAATACTAGGTTGTTCTTCGGGAATATAAGTCCGGGTTATCAATTGGTTCATGTTCACCTTGATTTATCAAAAAACATAACAAAAACTCATAGGTTTATCTGTGGGAGACATATTTATCTATTTAATAGACTTTTCTATGTGAGACAGATTTGTTTATCAAGTCTTCGACTTTGGGTCGTAGCAACTCTTGGTTGTGGGTGATATCAGTTAAGGGAATCAAGTGCGTAGTATCCTGTTGGGATCAGATACGTAAGGAACGTAACTGTACCTTGAATCAATGTGAGATTGATTGGGGATCAACTACAGTCCAGACCAAAGTTAGTTTGTAGTAGGCCAGAGTCTGTAGCGGCTTAATACAGTGTGGTGTTCAAATATGGACTAGGTCCCGGGGGTTTTCTGCATTTGCGGTTTCCTCGTTAACAAAACTTCTGGTGTCTGTGTTATTTCTTTTCCGCATTATATTTTGTTATATAATTGAAATATCACAGGTTGTGCGTTGAATCGATCAATTGGTAAATCCAACCTTTGGTTGTTGATTGAAATTGATTGATCCTTGAACATTGGTCTTTGGTACCGTTCAAGTAATCTCTCTTATATTCAATCGTGCTCGCAAATTATTATTTATTTGATTGCGGATTGAATTGAGATATTGAGATATAACTCTTTGATATACTTTTTGTAAGATTGAGTCTAACTGTCTAGTTGATTCTCTTGTAAGTATATTGGAGTTAGTCCATACAGATTGCTAAACGAAATATTGGGTGAGGTTGTTAGACCCCCGCTTTTTCAGAAATAACATATGGCATAAAGTAGCCATTGATGATATCTATTGAAACCAAATAAGAAAAACATAAATCTAAAACCTAATATGCAATATTTTATAAAAAACAAAACGATAACCTAACGTTTCCTGAGCTTTCAAATCTCAGATCAAAAACCACGTAAATCCAGATTAAAGTTGGACTTGATTGGATCACCGAGTACATTTGCCAACTGTTTTCAGAAGAGAAAGCAATTGAGGAGGACAATATATTGATCCACAAAACTAGCATGCATTATGCATCAAAGACAAAGATATGCATCTGTAACATTGTAAGATTTTACACACATTATGGGAAAGATAAGATTACATTTCTCAATATATTTAATTCCCTAGTTTTTAATAATTCTTACACAATTTATAATTTAGGCACTGATTTCAAGGCAGGGATAAATTAGAAAAATGTATAAAAAAATGATTTTTGTTAAAGAAAAAGCCAAAACATTTGGAAGGAAGCTGACTTTTGGTCAAATGTGTTTGACTTTGACTCAATTAGGGTGTAAATATAAATTACTATTAAAATTCATCCCTGGCCTTAATTCTTCCTCTCAGTCTTTTACCACTGCCATTGCTTCTGAAAACTGATTTTATTTTAATTTATTTTGAAAAAATAAAATTTTAACTTGTTATAGCAGTGGAATCCATAGGCATGGGGAACAAACAACCTTATTTTATAACCAAGTTTATTACTTTGTCGGCTGCATTGATAGAGTTTAAGTTATGCATCTCAGAGATACATAATGCCATGCACTATCTCAAATCCGGTCATTTGGTCGAAATAAGGTGTGCTATTTATATGTGTAGCCGTACGCATAAAATAAGATTATGTTGATCACCAATGTCATCTGAATGTGAGCTACTTTCTATTTTGCATGCATTATCTATTCATCATTAAGGTTGATCATTGATGATAAGATAATAATCATATAAATGATGATAAATACGTAAGACAACCCATGTAATACTCCAATAAAATAAGATGAAAACTAGTGTTAAGTTTACAAATGTTAATGCTTAGTATATTGACGCCTAGCTACGGTAACATATTAGTTTCATCACTTACAAATTATAGTGGTGTGTTTTTATAAACAAAGTTTAATCTAGATTGTGCGCGAGTGGTAGTGTTGCCGATAAAAATGTCCTCGTAAACTTGTTTTGATGTTTGGTACTGGACTACAAGCTATTTCACAATCGCATGGGCTCAATCAGGTTCATTTGAATTAACACCCAGGTTGGATTGATCAACAATTCGGTCTTTTACAAGGAAGAAACGAAGTGATTCGGAAGCTTTCCTCTTAAGCAATTGGCTTGACTTGCGACTATCTTTGGTTATTAATCCATCACTACTGTTGTCTTGTGATGATAGTGGTAAATGACTAAGAGGAAGAATCAAGGTTAGAGATGAGTTTAAGTCGTAATTTATATTTGTACCCTACTGAGTCAAGGTCAAACAAATTTGACCGAAAGTGAGCTTTCCCCCTAAACGTTTTGGATTTCCCTTTAACAAAAATAAAAAACTTACCAATTTTATTAAGTATTTAAGAGACTAGACAGAATCTCTATTTTATCAAGTAAACTAAAACGTAGGAAGTGCTCCTATCTTTATAATAGTCTCTACCAAAATATAGGGTCACGCTATCGATAATTTTGCATTCACGTCATTTTAGAATTTTACCTCATTCAAATCATACTCTTTGTTCCTTTCTTGTTTGACAAACAAATTACAAATTTGTGAAGTTAATACTTGTACCTAAAAGATACGGAAAAGATAATCTTGGTAACTCTTACTTCCTTCGTCCTACAAAAAGTGAAAGTATATTTACAATTTTTGATGAAAATATGAAAGTATAATTGTGTAGTTTTTTTTTATATGCAAGTGGTCAACACTGACGCAAACACAACGTGAACAAAGGAGAACACAGACAAATATTCAAAAAAGCAGGACACAGACACGTTACGAAATCAGTAATACTACCCACTTAAATATATATATTATGAATATAATTTCTCGGCAATGTAAATACATTGTCTATAAATAAAAAAATTGCGTAAGAATAAGCATTCAGGCATGATTAATATTTTATGTTAAAATTGTGTTACATATGTGTAATGACGTCACTAGTATATATGATGCTGCGTGCTCTTTATATTTCTTAGATTATTTATTTTTTGATAACATAAATTATTAAGATTTGTTTGAAAAAATAACATAACTTATTTTAAAAGAAGAATATTAATTTCGCGATAACAAAAAAACCAATTCTTATTTTTCATGGATAGAAAGAGTTTAATAAAGTTAACTTGAACTTACGGCAGTATGGATTAAAATACGTACACAATTACGTAATGTCGTTCTAGATTTTAGTGTAAATGAACTGCATCAAAAAGAGCATGTTCGTATTTCGATCTTTTTTTTTTAATAAGGAAACCAGGATCAACCCTGGATAAACATACCATTGTAGTTTACATTTCCTCCCTGTAATAGGTTTACCAAGAAAGAATTGATATGGGTCTCATCCCACTGCGAGCTAAGTTTGTGGGCAAGAGAAAGATCAGCTAGTTTAAGTGACATAAAGTTTTCAGACTCCGGAACTCGACTAAGCTCCTTAAGATTTCTAATGCATAAAATAAAATTTCTTTTCCTTCCTGCGTGTAACAAAAGGGTGTTCTTTTCTGCTTCTCCTAGACGGATCCTTACAGCTTCAAGGACTTTCACATTGTCACCTTCAACATTGACCTGTAGGTGGTTAAGTTGTTGTGCCCATTGGATTGTCATGGAAGCCGTCTCATCCACTAGATCTTCTTATGAACTTGTTTCGACATGTCTGCATCTTGCCTGTGAGATTTTTCCTGCATGATCAGACAAAATTAGACCTATTCCTCCCTCTATGCTGTTATTGCTAACACTTAAGCCTATATTTATCTTAACAGCCAGTAGGTTAGTAACCAAGGGCTTAATATTCTCTATAATTTGAACATTAATGTTCAGATTTTCCTCCCTCCTAATCCTTCTACTACAACTTACCATGGTAGTAATGTTGAAACAAACTCTCCAAGGGTTAGGCTTTATCTTCTTAAACACTAGGTCACACCTGCATTTCCATAACTCCCAACAGGTGATTGCCAAAACATATGCCCAATCAAGCCCACCCAGATTATCCAAACTTCCCCTATGAAACCAATCCTGCAACCAACTGTGAAAGTCAGTATGGTTACCGGCATAGACTGAGTATGTAACATCCATTACACTCAAGACCTTTAGGGTGAAATCACATTTAGAGTTTCATCATGCTTACCACACAGGGGCACAATTTGTTTATGTAGGGCAATTTCCTTGCCATTCTCTCATTCAAAGGGAGAATATCATGGACACACTTCCAAATAAAAGTCTTTACTCTTGGAATTGTGTTTATTCTCCAAACTTTCCTCCAAAAATACTTCAAACCCAGATCCTCCTGCTGCCCTCTAAGCATGATTTTTTTTGTACAAAGACTTAATTGTGAAATTCCCATTTTTCTCTAGCTTCCATTTTAGCTCATCCTTTTTTTTTTTTTTTTAATCTTAATCCATTTAATCTTTTGCCGCACCATTGGATTAAATAGCATTTTCCACCGCAAGTTCCGAGTAACCAGTGGAGAAAGGGTCAGTCCCCAAAATGATGTTTCTAACATGGTTTATGATAGTTTTCTTAATTAATTTTGTATCAAGATTACAACTGGTTAGTAACTTAGTATTTGATCAGGAACATGCAAATTGACGTCGTAAACACGCACAACTTTCAATTTACACACTATCTAATCTACTCTCTAATGCCACTAAGGGAATGACAGTGCAAGGAGGAGATAATTTTGACATGAGGAGATCGTGACCGTTGGATGAGATGACCAGCGAAGGTGGGCCGTCAGATCCTGAAGCAGCCGATGGTTATTAACCTAAACGACCACAGCCTTTTTGGTTAACCAAACGGCCACGATTTTTCAGATATTGCAACGCTTATATGTGCCCCAAATGATTGTGACGAAAAAAGTGTTGATGAGCCATATTGGACCAGATATGCCCGTCTCAAATTTGATACAAAAAGTAGCACCCTACATTCCTCGGACGCGCACCAACTTTTTAATTTATGGAACACAACTAAACAAATATAATTTATGAGCCTATACTTTTACAGTTCATAACGAATCATTCAAAAAGAAAGCGGAAAAATAAGATAGTGCGCAAAGCAGTGGCAGAGCTCTGGCGGGTTAGATCTGGCTCTAGCCCCCTTCAAAATCCTAAAATTGATAACTAAGCCTTTACTTCCAACACAATTTATCTTTAATCCATCTATTATTCAGATTTTACTCCACCTTAAATCAAGTTTCACCCACCATTAATTCCTAGAATTAGTAATTAGGCCTTCATTTTTTCTCATATTTTGCCTTTAGTCCATATAATATTAGCTTTTAGTCCACCTATTCTTTGTATTTACAAAATTCATCACACCTAACCTATAGTATTTATATAATCCACTAATTCCTATTATTATACCCCACTCTTAAATTTTTACGTACATATTAAAAAAAAGAATTTTTATATAAAGATTTCTTTAATGCCGCTAAGGGAATGAACAATGCAAGGAGGAGAAACTTTGATACGGAGTGATCCTGGCCATTGGATAGATGACCAGCGAAGGTGAGCCATCGGATCTTGAAGCATCGAATGGTTAACCGAAACCACCACGGTTTTTTTGGTTAACCAAATGGCCACGGTTTTCTTAATTAACCAAACGACCACGGGTTTTCGGATATTGCAACGCTTATATGAGCCCCAAGTGGCTGTGACGAAAAATATTGCCGAGTCATATAGGAACAGGTATATCTCGTCTCAAATTTTACACAAAAAGTAGCCCTCTACAATTCCTCCGACGTGGACCAAACTTTTTAATTTATAGAACATAACTATACAATTATGATTTATGACCCAATACTTTCATAGTTTCATAACGAATCATTCAAAAAGAAAGAGGAAAAACAAGTTGGTGTGCAAAGCAGTAGCGGAACTCTAGGTTGGTTAAGACCTGACTCTAGTCCACCTTAAAAATACTAAATCGGTAACTAAACCTCCATTTTCAACACAATTTACCTTCAGTTCATCTATTATTTAGATTTTAGTCCACCTTAAATCAAGTTTAGCCCACCACAAATTCCTAAAATTTGTAACTAGTCCTTCTATTTCTTCATATTTTACCTTTAGTCCATATAATATTAGCTTTTAGTCCACTTATTCTTTGTATTTACAAAATTTATCCCACCCAAGTTATAGTATTTATATAATTTGGTCCATCCAATTCCTATTATTTATACTCACTCTTAAATTTTTACATATATTTATTAAGGAAAAAGAACTTTTATACAAAGATTTGCATGAGATTCACATTAAATCCTATTATCCAAACGTAGCAAAAGTCAATGTTCAAAATGGCAAAACGTTATACCCAAGCTAAAAAATCATCGAATTTGTGAGTGCTCAAAAAAAATTTCAACCCCCACAAATATCAAAATCTGGCTCCGCTATTGATGCAAAGATAAGAGAATCACACGCCGATTCGGCTAGTATGAGACCCGTTCTCATACTTAGAATATGAATTCCCAAATATATAGTTCTTAAGCACATACATATCAAACAACCATATATATGTTTGAGATATTTTACCAAAACAAAGCAACAGACTTTATGTAAAATGATTGGTTGAAAACTCGAAATGGTATATCAAAAATACTCGAGCAGTGTGGGAGTAAAAAAATTCCTTTTTTTTCTTTGGCAAATCACTTTTTATTATGGGAACATTCCTTTTCCAAGAAAAAAATTAACCGAAATGGTGGAATCATAGTTTCAACTACGATTACTTATGCAATTTCAATGTACGAAAATTGGATCGCTCATTCTCTTCACGATCTATTTGCATTTTTCATCTTTCTTTATATTTATTTCATGTTTATGATATATTTGTTTTTCTTGAAAACCATCAAGTAAAAATTTCTTAATCGGAATGAAATACTAATAATTCAATTATAAAAGAAAAATGGTGTATTTTTATTGTGTCTTTTGACCTTTTTTACCCTTTGATCTTGAACACAATTAGTTTGCGACTCTTTTTAGAACATGTTTTCTCATTTTTATTTGATCCATCATATATCTTAATCTCTACCATTTCAACCCCCTATCTTGATTATTAAACTATAGTTTTTCTTTAAAAAAAACATGCTAAACCCTAAACCTTGATAATAAAACCCCTAATCCTTGAAGAAAAACTTCAAATCTTGGACGTTAAATACTAAAATTTGAATACGAAACCAATTCAATAGATTTATATTACCAATTTTGGTTAAGGGTGAACTAGTCATAGAAAATCGGTTGGTTGAGATAAAACATGAAAAATGTATAAACGAAAATTAGTGATGAAAATTTATAAATTAATTTTTGTTATGTCACTCAATGAGAAAGGATTCATATAAATCGTATGAGCATGGGTCTAATATTAGACGATTTTGTGCCCCTCTCAATAAAAACCATTATACCATGACTTGGATGTATCATATCCACCATGTCTATGTTTATTTTAGTTCACCCTGAGTTCGATGGTATCTAACTTGTTGACATTATCTTACTTGTGAAGAAAGAAATGTTGTTGTTCGTAGTCAGTTGCGTGTCTGCCAAATGAGGGGGTGGAAATTTGTTAGCCTAAGTTAAATCTTGTTGCAATCAGAATATGATTTTAGAAATATTTTCTGGGTGTTGTGATCTTTTTTCCAATATATGATGTTAGAGCATTGCTCGGTTGAACCCACAAGTTTTGTTATCTTAGGCTTGTTGTCAATGGTAGGTGATCAAAACTATATCTTGATTTCTAGTCTACTAAGTCAAGTTTCGGATATGTTAAAATTGTAGTCGAGTATCAGAGATCACCCTTGAAGACTGAAGATCGATGAAGATATTTGGAGAACTTCTGTATCAGGTATGTGAAGACTGAACAATTCTATTTTACTCACTATACCAGCATTCTATCTATTGAGACTATGTCGTATGACTTATAGTAGATTAACAAAGAAGATGTTTCGAGTGAAGCTTGTCTTGTAAAAAATCTCGAAATATGGTTTAGCGATTGGATGTTCAAAGGTCCTTAACAATATTAGTTACATGAATTCATTTGTAGATCAAGTGAAAATTGGCCATGCAAATGATTATATCACTTGGGAATGTTTCAAACATCAAAAGAGAGAAATATGAACTTACTGAATTTTTACTCAGGGTAGGTTGGCGAACTCAGTCTGCAAACCATAAATATCTGAGATTCAGAAATACAGGAAGGTTGGCAAACCATTTCGCAAATCACAAGTTCAGTTGGGAACAATTCACGAACCCAGTTGGCAAACTGGATTTTATATGTTGGATTAGTTGGCTAGCAGTTGGAGAACCCGGTTCGTGACTGAGTTCGGTAGTCTAGTAGGGTTGATGAACCTGTTTCACAAACCGTAACACCTTGACTCGTGAACAAGCCCTGGGGTTGGTAAACCGTTGTACCAACTATCCCGCCAATGTTTAGCAGATGCTCAAAAATTTATTATTTTAATATGTTTAGCATTGATAGAACTCTCTTAAACACTTCTAAGACTTCATTGATTTATTAAACACTTATGTGTTTGAATCATGATTAATTTATTTGGTGTTTAAATGAACATCAAGAAGCTTTTAGTTCTTTGGCTAACTTGCCAAACCGAACAGTCATTGTACACGATTCATTAACCGAACCTATGTGTATAGTCTTTCTATTGTAGTTTGAAGACCTTTTTTTTTTTGCTTGATTCTCAAATTATCTTAGATTGAATTCTAAGTTAACCTTGGTCTTTGAAAGCTATAAATAGATCATCTCTATCAAATGGGAAAATTAATCTCTGACACTTTGTGTCCTAATTGATTCTAGAGTCGCCTCTATTGACCTTTTAGGTCTACTACAAAAAAGACTTTGCTTAAGGATTCGTGAAGCTAGGTCCGACTATCTTTACCTTAATAATTCGTGAATATTGATCTTGCTTTTCTGGTATCGAGGTTTTCATAATCTCTTTCAGGAAATGTAGATAGTTATCACAAAGTTCTCTTCGTCTCAGACTTTATGATTCCTCAAGATATATATCTAAAAACTGATCTTAGTTGATCTTTCAACTATTGTTCTTGAGAGGTGGTTAAGAATCTAGGCTGCTCTTCGGGAGTCGTAAGTTCCGGATTTGTGAGGTTTGATGGCTTGCTATTGCAAACAGATTTCCACACCTTGATCTTTGATCTAAACGGAAATCAAATAGGCTTATCTGTTAGAGGCAGATTGGTATCAAAAGTATTCACTTCGTCTTAAGCAACTCTTAGGTTATAAATGACGTCAGCTAAGAAAATCAAGTGCGCATAACCTTGCGCGGTTCAAGAGACGTAAGGAGCACGACTGTAACTGAATCGCTTGGAGGGTGGATTCGGTCTCGACTACATTCCAGTCTGAAGTCTGATAGTAGGCTAGTATGTGTAGCGTCTTAATACAGTGTGGTGTTCAATATGGACTAGGTCCTGGGGTTTTTCTGCTATTGCGGTTTCCTCGCTAACAAAATTTCTGGTGTCTTGTGTTTTTTCTTTTCCACATTATATTGTGTATCTTTATAATTGGATTTACACAGATTTATATGTATTCAATCTAAATAGATACGTCCACTTAATTGTAATCTCGATTAATTATGAGACTAGTTTCATATAAAGATAGATAACAAGTTTAATCACTTGGCAGAATTCCGATTGAATTATTTGGATATGACTAGATTGATCTTGGAAATTGATTTTTGAGATCGTTCAAGTACTCTGCTTAACAATCAGGTTCACGGACCTTGTGTCTACATACATACTGATTAAGTAGAGGTTGAGATATTAACTCTATACGTATTGTCAAGGATCATTAAGTTGGTCTACTTGCAATTGTGTTAAGTTTTGTCTATACAGGTTGTCGAACGAAAAAATTGGGTATATTTGGTATCCCCTGCGTTTTCATATGAGTTCATTTCTGGACAACCACAAAGACAATAGGAGGAATAGTACGGTAGGTAATTTTGAGTTGAATAATCGTAGGATTTTTGTTGTTTAGATAAAAAGGGAAGATCCACTATTGGTGAAATTTGAGTCGGTTAACATGTAGATAAATAGAAGGAAATATCATAATAGAAGGAAAAAATGAGTTTATTGGCTGTAAAGAAACATATATAAGTTTCACTTGGCCTTTTATACCTAAAGAGAAGCTGCAAGTAATGGAAATTGACAGAAATATCATGGCGTTTAAGTTCAAGATTTGGAGATGTTGAAAAAGGTGGTGAATGAAAGACCTTGGAGCATTGATGGTAATATGGTCATACTCCATGATAATTGTAATCCGCTGCAGATGTACGAGGAATCGGATTGGGATATCCAATGGTTTTGGATTCAATTGAAGAATCTTTTACGTGAACATTTGAATGTTAAGGTTGTGGAGGAGGTGGGGAAGATTATGGGAGAAGTTCAATAAAAATGATAATAAACTCATATTAGAGAGATTAGATAGAGCTATAAGTTTTATTGAATGGTTTGATAACTTTTATGATGCCTCTTTGTATCACTTTTGTTGGCAGTGATCATTGTCCCATTTTATTGGTTTCTTATAATGCTTGGTTTAGAGACTCTACCTCTGCTAATGTTATTAAAATTGGTTGAAATTGTCAATCTTAAGGATCTTATTCCTTCAAGATCACTAGGGGTCTTTTAGAGACTAAACATATCTTAAAAGATTGGAACAATTAACCATTTTGGTAATATGAATGCCAATATTGTTAATTTTGAAGCACGATTAACTTGCTTAACAAGAAATAGGAATCCTAGTAACATTGCAAGGATAGAAGATCTTACTAGAAATCTTATATACTGGTACGATGTTGAAGAGGAATTTTGTAGACAAAGGGGTAAGGATGAATCTAGAAAATTGGATGATAGGAACACATCATATTTTCACCTAAAGGCCAACTTTAGAAAAAGAAGAACTCAAATAGAATCCCTACAAAATAAGTTGGGAATTCGGTTATCTGATAGAGATGATATAGTTGGTGAACTTAAGAAACATTTTTGGGAAATGGGTAGAAGTACGAAACCTCCTGACCCTGAATCTTATTTGAATAATGTGCATGCTTGTATTTCTGACGCTGATAATATGTTTCTTACTGCTTTGCCATCTGCTGATGAAGATAAAAGTGCGGTATTTGATATGAAATTATGGACCATACCAGAACCAAATGGTTTTCCGCCAGGGTTCTGTGAATTGAAGTGGGAAACTGTTGGATCTGATGTGGTTAAAATGGTACAATATTTTTTTCATTCTCATCACATGTTAAAACAGATAAGTCATAATTTTACTGCTCATATACCTAAACATAATTGTCCTAAGGCTGTTATAGACTCCATGCCTAATAGCTTATGCAATTTTAGTTATAAGATCATATTAAAACTATTAGCTTATAGGTTTAAGTCTATTTTGAAAAAACATTATTTCTCCCGCTCAAACTGCTTTTATATCTGGTTCACAAATACAAGATAATATTGTGATGCCTCATGAAGTTTTGATATCCCCAATAAGAACCGGACCACCAGTTCATTTATTTTTTTCAACTACGAAACAATTTCGTAAGTCTACTTCCTTAAACTCATGTAATCAAACATAGTTTTCTAGGCATGAAATCAATCCTAAGTTCATTACATAATCCAGTAACAAGTTATAAAGATTATGTCTATATCGCAATTACAAAGTTCAAAAGATAAGTGTTATACTTCGTAATTAAATATACAACAGTTTCATATATATAACTTCGCATGTTATGTTTTCAACCTAAACGACTTGAAAGTAACGTATATAGAAATCGAAACAAGTCAAGTCTTATATTACTAACTTCAAGTAGAAGGATGATGTCGATACGTCTTCAGAATCTACAGGTCTTCAGAGTAATACTCGTATGTTTCAACATTTTTAGAGCGTAACGAAGTTGACTCTAATAATCTAATCAAGCGACTTTGAGTTTTGGTACTAAAATATGACAACCAACCTTGACATACCAACACTTGGCGGGTTCAACCGAGCAATTCTCTAAGAAAGACTTTGGGATTGAAGGAGAAGATGGTTGGATTTGTAAGTAATTGGATCTGCATACAAAATGGAGTCCAATTTGTTCTATATTTTTGAAACTCTCTTCAAAGCAGTGCTTGTTTGTATTTTTTGCTTCTCCTGATTCCTAGACCTCCTAACGAAAATAGTCTGGTGATTCTGTCTCATCCGATGGGATGCAACTTATTTTTTCTTTCTTGTCATGTTCCCAGAAGAAAATCCTTGTGACTTGATCTATTTTCATATGTAAATTGGTTGGAAGGAGTTGTTCTGCATGCCATGATATGTTGTTTGGTGAGTAAAGTTTATATAAGTACCAGTCAACCTGCTTGGTCGAGACGCTTGGATTTCCATCCTTTAAATTTTATGTCTAGTGTATTAAGAAGTTCATTGAAGATTATGCCCCTTTTTAAAATGTATTCCAAGATAAATACGAGGGTTTCATGTGGTTTGGATATTTAAGTATTGGTGTAACCATTGGATTGTAGGAGGTGAATGAGGGTTGATTTATGTTTACCTATGATTTTACCTACTGAATTGGAGCATGCCTGTAATGTTTTTTGCAGAGTTGCACAAGTATCTTTATTTACAGAGGAAGTTAACAACAACTCATTTGGATACATAAGATGCACTATTGATGGAGTTTGTTTTGAATTTTCAAACCAGTGAGTCTGTGTTGTTTCTCCAACCAGCCAAGATTTATAGATAGGATTTCCGCAAAAAGGATGAAAATATATGGAGATAGCAAGTCCTTGTCGCAGGCCTCTCTGAGGGGTGATGAAGCCTTCCGCACAACCATTGAATTTGATTGAGTAGGTGACTGACGTAACACGTGTCATGACATACTCTAGGAATATTGTTGGAAATCCAAATTCTACCAATGTAAGACGAATGGAATTCTAATCTAGACTATGATACTCCTTTGTATATCCAATTTAAGAGCAATTTTCGATTATTGGTCGGAGGTGTTCCTGATGTGATAAAACAATTTTATTGCAACTAAAATGTTGTCATGGATGGCGCGATTAGCGACTAAAACACTCTTATATGGGTTTCTAATGAATTGCAAGAGTGGTCTAAGCCGGCTTACAAGAATTTTGTCAATGAGTTTGTATATCACATTACATAGCCCAATTGGCTTGAAGTGAGATGGTCATGCCGAATTTCGGATCTTTGGTATTAAGGTGATGTTTGTATTGTACAAAGGTGGTTGAAGTTAGTTGTGGTGGAAGAAGTCGTATATCATTGTTGTTACTAGAAAAACCACAATATGCCAAAAAGACTTTTAGCACTTACTTGTATATCTATCTGGCCCCGCGGCCTTCTTAGAGGTTCTGGTGATGCTTGAGATGGAGTTATTCTACTAAAAACAAATCAAACAGGGGCAAATCAATGTTAGTTGTTGGGGCTGTGTATTGTTTAGCAAAGAAGTTGTTGAATAGGCATGTTATCCCTAATGGTTCAGTAATCCACATTCCCTGTTCATCCTAAAGTTGCAAGACTGATTGATTAGGCGGTGCATGAAGGCGGTTGTATGGAAAAAGGTGGTATTGAGATCTCTCTGTTGTAGCTATTGATTCATTGATCCCTGCTTCCAATACATCTCATAACAATGAGTGAAGGCCGAATGTGTGTTTTTATAGTCAAGTTTTTGTTCTAGGATATTGGAGAAGATGTCATGTGGATGACGCACAAATAGATTGGGCCTGATGTATATATTTTTTTCCGCCTCTTTGATCAGTTATCGGATGTGGCCAAATATGTTTTTACTCCAAAGTGCGCAACTGTCGTATCACCCAACTTCTTGAGGAGGCTCACCGATGGTAGCATTGTCTGAGATTGTTCTCATGCCTCAATTACAATATTTTTCATGTGCGGGTGGAAAAACCATAAACATTGAAGGATTTAAACTATGTTATTCTAATAACTCGTTCTTGGAGCACCAATGAAGTCTTAACAATTTCATGTGGGTATAGATGCATCCAAGCGCGATTACTGAGGATTCTATCTAATCTTTCCGAGATGAAATTATCTCTTAGTTGTTATTTTTTCATATGTAAGGATCTCCACTAAATCCCATGTCAATTAGTGAGCCTTAGTTGAATACTGAGCCTGAAGACTGGTGACTGGTCTACCACTTTTTTTTCCCCTGATTGATTTAAAAATTCGTTGAAATCTCCCATCAACATCCAAAGGATATATTGTGTTGAGGTATTAGTGAGTTAAAATATGACCAAAATCTCATCGAGCATGTGGTTGATGAGGTCCATAGATTCTAGTAAATAACCAAGGTTGTAACGGTAGAGAGGGTACAATAGAAGCATATATTACATTTAATTAGCTACTATGATTGCAACACTAATACTAGATTTCCTAGTGATAGTCACACTAAATTGAAAAACATTCATCAAATTCTAATGAGGATTTCAAAAAATCCATATGAGAACTAGAAGATAAAATTTTAGACAAAACACTAAAAGGGCATGAGAACTACACAGTTTCTGAAGTGCTAAGTAGTTGTGTGGTCGCAATTCAGTTATACGTGTTACATCATTAGTCACTTCCTCTAAGGATACATGTCATGCAGGTTTAGTTATTGGTGGTGGTGGTTTGATGTTGTTGATTGAGTGGTGATTGATGTGTGAAGATAAGTTGGTTTCCTTTCAAAGTTTGTAGACCGTGGTTTTTCGATTCTTGGAGTAGGAATCTCATGTTGATGATGTTGGTTCCTAGTGGATTCAAGTTTCCATGAGGATAGTGATCTGAACTTGTAGGTCTTAGCTGGTGGTTAATCGTATCCAAAGTCGGGGTTGGGGAAGAAGGAAATGTATTGGTGGATTTTTCCCACTCTTCTTTTGTAAGTTCTCAGACCCAGTACAATTGGTGGGTTTGGAGTTGGAATTTGAATTGGTTCCTTTAGTGTTGGTATGTAATCTTTACAATGGGTATCTCATTCTCCCTGATTACTTAAAGGTTAACCTGAGCATCTTTATTGTGAAGATAGTTTGTCAGTAGTTGTGGGTACTGGGTGTAAATAAATTTTTGAGAGGGATAAGATTTCGGCTGGGAGGGTGAGAGACTAAATTTTCTCTCTGTGCTTGTGGGGTATCGGGTTGTTCTTGATCAGGACATGTTGATTGCAGTGGGCTTTTTCCTTTGTATAGCACAACCCATTTACCTGCACTTTGGACAATAGTATTATAAAGAATGATGTTTTGGGGACTACTCAAAATAGGTGGGGGGACTACTCTTCTATTTTGGGGTGGATATTTGAAGTAATTTTGAGTCACCCCTTGACTTTTTTTATTTTAATACCAAATTTACCCTTGGTAATTAAATTAGTTAGTTTATTGATTAGTTAGTGTTAGTGTAATGATTAATTACTGATTAGTTAGTGATTAGTGAGTTATTAATAGGATAGTTTTGTTAGAATGAGAAGAAGAAGAAGAAGAAGAAGGAAGAACCCTCAAAATCTTATTTTGAGTTTAGTAAATATGATATGAGTGATTCATGTGATGATACCTCATCCTCAGAATCATAACCTCCTTCATCTCTTAACATATTTGTCAATATTTCTAATGATCCGGATATGAGTTATTTGTTAGATGATAAAAGCTATTTACCCCAAACTCAACCTAACGACCCAAATGATGAATTTTATCAGCCACAACCAGAAGATGAAGTTATGGGTACCCAGGTATGTCTCAAATTTAGTTAATGTAGCTTGAATTGTGCAAAAAATTGGCCAAATCGAAAATTTCAGGAAGAAATTTCGGCTAGGTCAAAGTAGTTCGGTTAGCAATTCGGCAGAACAAGTAGCCGAACTCTCCTGTATGTGCAGTTCGGTTACTCATTTCAGCATACGCAGGTAACCGAACTCTGTTTTAATGGAGGTTTTTGAGAGTTCGGTTATCTTTTTCCAAAAAACGTTGCCGAACTAATTTTATAGAATATACAGTTAATAGTTCGGTTTAGTCGAGTTTAGTCCCTTTGTTACCGAACTTTTTGTTCGGCAAGCTCGCAAATCACGTTCATTGAATAGATAACCGAACTTTGCAGTTCGGTTTAGTCGAGTGTAGTAATTATGTTGCCAAACTATACCATAGAAAATTCCAAAGAACAAGTTCGGCAATATCGCAATATTTTATTCATAACCGAACTTTTTGTTCGGCAGGATCGTTTTTATTTTTACATTGCCGAAAATTTAAGTATTTCTTATTTTTAGTTGGTATTGACGTTGTGCTATTACTCGTAGGTTGCGCTATTACTCGTAGGTTGCATCTGATCCAATAGAACCAATGGGAAATCAACCTACCCCAGTTGATATTTTGTACAATGACACGTCCCATCACTACATGAATGACTTGGTATTCAAAAGTCCTTTAGAGGCAAAGAGTTGGGCAAGACAACATGCACTAAAAGACATGTGCGTATTAGTATTGAATGGGAGAGAAAGCAAAACCCGCTTTGAAATGGTTTGTGAGAGAAGCGGTGATCCCGATAAAAGCCACAAGAGGAAGGGTTATGTTTATAAAGGAAAGACAAATAGGAAGAACAAAACTTTCTCAAAGAAGATTAAATGCCCATTCAAGCTTGCATTTAATTACAACGAAGAATTGGGTGGATGGGTTCTCTACAAGGTTATGGAAGGTTGTCACCACCCTCGTCCGGAGCATCTTGAAGGACATTTCATGGAGGCCAAGCTAACTCCTGAAGAGATGGACAAGGTAGCTAAAATGAGGAAAATGGGTGTTTCACCGATTCAAATGCTCCAAATACTAAAGGAGGATAACAAGGATAACCACTCATCTTTGTCCACCATTTATAATGCAATTGTGACAATTAGAAAGAAGGAATGGAGAGATAGACAAGTGATGCAACAATTGTTTTTTTTTTTGGCCAAAGAGAAAGACTACGCGGTTCAAAAGGATGTGGATTCGGACGGAGAGATAACACAACTCTTCATTGCGCATCCAACGAGTGTTCAACTGGCTCAATGTTTTCATGAAGTTCTCATAATGGATTGTACTTATAAGACGAACAAGTACGAGATGCCATTGTTGAATATTGTTGGGCGTACTTCGACGCAGTCACCGTTTACCGTGGCGTTTTGTTTCTTAAGGGACGAGCAAGAACCTAGTTACATTTGGGCACTACAACAAGTTAAGGAAATCTTCCGAGGTGATGATATTCTCGGGGTTATAGTCACCGACAATGAAGTCGCATTGATGAATGCAATAGAGGTAGTGTTTCCATTAGCACACAATATGCTTTGTACGTTCCATATATGGTGTAATTTGATAAATAGGTGCAAGCCAATAATTTGTCCACCCAAGAAAAAAGGATATGAAGAGATTAAGATGCTACCGGAACATGAACGAGCGGATGCAAAAGAGGAAGTTGAAAAACAATACGATCTAAATTACGCTAAATGGGTTGCTTTCAACGGTGAATGGGAATCATTGTGTTGGTCTCTTACCGAGGAAAAGTATCATCTAAATCTTGCGGAGTTTATCGCCCATTGGGATACTCCCGATTCTCCCGGTGTGGTATCGTATGTTCTTCGCCAATGGTTGGAACCACACAAAGAGAGGTTTGTTAATGCCTATACCAATCAATATAAACACTTGGGAAATCAAGCGACAAGTTTAGTAGAGTCGGCTCACCATCGGTTGAAGAAGAATCTCTTTGGATGTGTTGATAATTTCGTAACCGTGTGGAATGCTATGGAAAATTACTTCAAGCGCGACATTGATAGAATTAAAGAAAAGTTCCAAAAAAGCCGTATATTCAAAACGACCGGAAAATATGCCGACCACCCATTGTTCAAGGGAATCCATTACAACGTATCTCGCCAATATATGAAGTTGTTGATTATAGAAGTCGAGTTGATTGATAAGTGGGAAACCAAGAGGGATGAGGTGTGTGTATGTAACATGAAGAAGTCTATGGGACTCCCTTGTCGCCATATGATAATCAACTACGAGCATGGCGTAATCCCTTTAAGCGACATTGATCCATATTAGAAGCATCTAAGTTTCATCCCTCTTCCAAAGGGTGAAGAAGCCGGAGAGGAGTTTGGTGATAACGAAATGGGTAGAACCGTACTAGAGATGTATCGTGGCATGAACAAGCTCCAAAAACAAATATTTTGGGATGACATGAGGAAAATCATATATCCACAAACTTCGGAGAATGTTTATGAACCGTCAAAAGGCAATCGATCACAAGGTGGCTTCGACTTCTTTTTCTCTTTAACAGGAACAATTTCTTTCTCTTGCTCTTCCTCCTCTTCCTCCTCTTCTTCCTCTTCCTCCTCTTCATCCTCTCCCTCCTTTTCCTCCTCTTCTTCCTCATCCTTCTCTTCCTCTTGTCCTTCTCCTTCTTTGCCCTGTCCTTGTTCCTCTTCCTCTACATTTTCAACGTGTTCTCTATGTGGTTCAACCTCTTCATTTCCTTGGTCTTCATTTCCTTGCTCTTCTTCATCATCATTCTCTTCTTCAATAACATTATCAATTGTATTCTCCATCACCTCTTGATTGACTTCCTGTAACGATCCCCCTCCATGTTTAGCATTTTTAGTATCACGGTTTCGAAAATCCAAATGTATTCTACCTCGAGGGGTGGGCGTTCTCAAATCTTCGGCTAGGTGGGGATTAGATTTTTTTTCTTTTGTTCCTAATGAATGAAAACCACATTATTAGCTAAACAGAATATTGTCTTATCAAATAAAATTGAACATGGGATTATATCAAACACAAAATGTTAACAGACTAAAGTTCGGTTATCTGGTATAAGTTGCGAAGTCACCGAACTACAAGTTTGGTGTTGACAGATCAAAGTTCGGTTACCACATAGAAACTGCGAAGTAACCGAACTATATTTTATCAAAGTTCGGTTACCTATATAAATTTATCGACTAAACCAAACTCAAAATTTTCATATAAAGAAGGAGTTCGGTTACGTTTTTTTTTTTTGCGAGCTTACCGAACTACATAGTTCAGTTACCTAAAAATTACTAATTGGCCGAACTGTTCTTCATATTGAAAGTTCGGTTACCAAAATCTAGGGTTTTCAAAATTTCTCCTAACCGAAATATATACTGTAACGACCATTTTCTATGGTTTTTGATGATTTCTAATTGATTTCTTCAACAAAAAACGATTCAAAGGAATGGGTATGAAGGAAATTACCTGCGGATTTTCATTTTATTCGAATCGGACTTCTTGGTTGATGTTGGATGCTTGACTTCATCTCCCAACTTTGCTTGAAGTTGTTTATCAACTTCAAATTGATTTGGGAGATTCGCTATATTAGCCAGACCCGGACTCAATCCTGGAATTTTTGGTGTCTGCTTAGAACGCATTGTTTATAAAAATTGATTAATCGACGATGAATTTTTTTCGAATCGACGATTAACGTTGATGTATACGAAGAAGAGGAGAAGAAGAAGAAGAAGATGAAGAAGAAGAATAAAAGAAAAATAAAGGGTTTTGAAATTGATTTTACGTTTTAATTTAGGGGGTTAGATTAGTGGGTAGTGGTTAAATTAGTGGGTTATTAGGATTAGTTATAACCTTAATTAGGATAATGGCAGATTAGTCTTCCCTAATCTTTTAGGACACCCCTTAAAATTTAGGGTGGACATTCATATAACAAAGTAGTCCCCCACCTTTTTGGGGTAGTCCCAAGAACATCATTCATTATAAACAGGTACCCCATAAAGTATGAGAGCTACCGAAATGGATCTAGACTAGTAGTATGGATCTCGACCCACCAGTGTGGGGCCCTGCATGTGCATTGTCATATTGGACATTCTTTTGTAGCTCTGTGGAGGTATAGTTACGTACTGCGGCAAATGAAGTTCAGACTGTGGACAGCGGTCTTTCTGCGTTTTCTTTATCAGTAAAAGCACCCGAAAAAACAAATGGAGCATGCGGATTTTAGGGAAGTGGGCTCCATCTAAGTCGAGATTGATTCATGATAGTAGCTAATCGAGTTAGAATCCGTTTGATATCAGTATTCTTAGCTTGGATCGGATTCGGTGAAACCAAATTTTCATCATGGTTGGTAGAGCATGATTGTTGGGTTGATGATGATGAAGTAAGGTTATTGAGGGTTTTGGGTTGTGCTTTTTGAGCTTTGATTCGCTTATTCAACCGATGGCAGTAGAAATCATGAAACTGGGTATCTTGTAGTGCATGTTCACAACTCAAGAAATTATGACAGTATGTTATGTAAATCCACATCTAAAACATACCAAGCATGTTAAGATATTCATATAAAAATTTAACCCATGTTGGCCCTCGAATATCAAGGAGAACTCCTGGTATGAAAGGTCTCTGGAGATTCATCTCCACTTTTGCTCTTGGGGGGTTAATGTCATGTACCTGAAGTACACTGACAAGGTTGGGTGATAATTTGAGGATAAACCTCTCTTGATTCTCATGAATCAAGCCTCTCTGGTTCAAAAGAACACAGCCTGAAGAAGAACAAAGTTCTAATTTGGTTAATTATTCGATTAGGGTTTCATTACAGAGACTTGAGAATATATAACTTACTCACTCTCTCAATAATCGACGACCACTGACGATCCAGGTGGGCTAATCTAAACCACCCATTACAACTAACTAAATACTACTAAACCTACACAGATATAATATGGGCACCCCTAAGCACATGACATTCCACTCCCCTTGAAAAAATCCTTGTTCTCAAGGATGAAGGTGAAATAGAACAGCTCTCTGCGAGACAACGCCAAGCTCCGCAATCAAAGTACCATGCTTGCTATATTCATCCTTGTAATGAGTCACGGAGTCCTGTAAGAGTATATGCAAGATGGTAGCCCTTGCTGTCCGTACTAGCACCAACATCTTTTCATTCTTCATTTGGTTATAGTGAACAGTCCCCATGTACAAAAGAACTTCCAAAATAGTTGCAACAATCTCCGTACGTTTTTAGCTTGGCAAGTACTCTTGGTAACGCTTCGGAAACTGTCAGGCTTGTATGTGTGTACAAAGGGATTATGTAGTTTCCTTACCTTAAACGGTAGATCAGTTGCTCACTACAATTGGGCATAGTATGATAGTGACAGGATCAACTTCAGTGCAAATTGATCTTGTTACCTGCACACGAAAAGTCCCAACCCGACAATGACTGCAAATTGATCTTGTTGCCTGCACACGAAAAGTCCCAACCTGACAATGATTGCACACAAGTATACCATTGAGCTGATCATCACAAATTGGTGCCAGTTGCTTGAGCTTGTAGTTACCATTTCCCTTGTGATTATCCAACTGCCCCAGGATCTGAGAGTTGAAAGTAACCAGCACCTCGGATGTGCAGTCCATTATGAACCACAGAACCTTACTTGCACAGGCCACTGACTTCGACACAGCTAGAATGTGCATCACAGTGTGTAAGAGTTGTATTGCCTGCTCCCTTCCATAAGACTTAAGCTCCAACAATTTACCAGCGAAGACTTTTCTAGCATGAAAGAAAGCATGAGTAATCCAGAGAATATCATCAGCACCACTACTCAACCTCCACACTGCATTCCCAACTAATATAGTAAACAGTTCTTGTGCCCAAAACTGAGCAGCAGTAACACACTTGGGCTTGGCAACACAATTTGCAACTATTTCATTACGAATCCCAGCTGCACATAACATATAACCCCATAAATCAAGTGGAAACAATTTGAATTTCCATCTCAAGTATTCCACCACCAACAGTCGCATATGTAGGGTTTGAGTTACACCGAGCACGAGCTGAGTTTTCGGAATCCTCATGAGAATCGAAATGGTCCAACTCATATTTGCAGCACTCTCCAAACCTGTAGAATACAATTTGTATTTCCATTTTAAGAAGTCTATTAACTTTGACGCAATTGGAGCATGTGGTAAAGGTTTGTGTTGAACAAAATACAAGGAATGAAGACCAGTTGTGGAAGAATGGAAAGATTTCTTCATTTCTTCTTCGTTAATAGCCGCAGACGTAAGCCTTGAAATTGATAAGAAGAAGCCCATCCTTATAAGTCGAAAACACCTTCTAACAATTGCGAAAATAATCCCTATAGAGTAGTCATGGAGTCTAACCAATGTAACATGTGAATTTAAGACTTTAATCACATGGCCAAACCATACAGTTGCTGGCTTAAAAACGTCTTGAAGAGTTCGGATAAAATGAACACCCCAAGATTCAAACTGACAAACCAAAAGCGCCTCAGGCAACACATACTTCAGTTGGAAAGGAAGAATTTCCTCTTCCCACATCTCATGCATTTGATGAAACAACTCAGTAACATTCTTAGATTCACACATTAGCATACACACAGAAAAATTAAGTATGCAGTGTTGTACTATGTCCTTGTGACGATTTCGAAAATAACTAACCACTATTACCAATGTCACCAGTTGTAACAGACACCAATAAAATTGAAGCACAAAACCAAGAATCTGATTCAAATCCATAATCATTAATAAGCTCATGAACAAAAAATTTAGTGTAGTAAGATATTGAAATCGAACCCACATAAAGAATGAAAGAACCAGAAGTAAACACCTTAGAAAAACAGAATCTAAAACCAGCAAGCAGCTTAGCAGACAGATCTAGTTCATTGCCAGACTCACTTTGTCTAGGCACTTGAAGAATCCGTGTAGTCCAGAGAATACTGCTTTGTTGAGGCATGGTGTCAAATGTCTGGCTAACATCACGATTATCATCATTGGTAACAGACAAGGACACACTTGAATACCTAAATAACAAATCGAAACAGTACCCAAGAATAACAATCACACAAGAAGATTCACAAATAAAAGAAATCAACCCCGCAACAAGTTGAAATCCTTTTCCACGATCAAATACTTTAGCAGCATACTTGAAACAACGGCGAGAAGACGTCCTAGTATGCAGTGTGTGGTTAAAAAAAAAAATTGTACTCAAAACACAGAGTATCGATTGGAAGCATTTTAATAAGCATTTTACCCTGTTGAAGTTGTAAGAGAAAATCATCTCTATCATTCCCCAAATTCCAAGCTACATCCTCAGGCATTGTAGCAAACAGTTCATGTGCCTCTCCATGTTTAACCATCCATGTCAATAAAAAAATCCTATTTTTATCTGCCATTTTAACAAACCTTTCTTGTGTTATTTCAATTTCAACTACCCTAACCCCCATGGGTATCAAATTTACAGTTCTCCCAGCCATATTAACAAACATCATCCTCTCATCATTTACACATAAAAGATGAATAGATTGCATTGATGAACAATCTGGTTTATACCCAAGGTAAATAATCGATCGAAACAAATTGCCATTAGAAATTGAGGAGAGAACAACAGACTTACCCTGATCGAATAACAAGCGAGAAGCATCAAGTTGGAAGCAAAAACAATCCGTACCTAGAAATTTGTTGTGGAGAAAGAATAAATCAGTCAAAAATTAAACATTTTCATGGGTCTCCGCATAAAATTGGATGCAATTTCTCACAAATAGTTCAGTCACGCCATTATTTGTTAACTGCTGAACTTCCCAGATTTGGAATTCACTTGACCTATTGCCTTCAATAACATCAGTTTTCGCCGCTTTCTCGAACGGAAAACCCTAATCAGTAGACAAATAATTCTTTGCATTAAGGAAAATTGAGGGAATTAACCCTAAATTGAGAGAATCATCTTCTTCGTCGACAGCGGAAGGAATTGAGTTAACCACTTCTTTAAAGAAAAAAGAAGGAATCAACTCTGTAAAACATGAGCATAAAGATTCTAATGTTGTTGTGAGATTAACTCTGTGTGTATTCATAGATAGTGATTGCGGGGGTCTAACAACCACACCCAACAATTCGTTTGGCAATCTGAGAGGACTTACTCCAATACACTTTCTAGAGAATCAACTAGACAGTCAGACTCAATCTAGAGTAAAGTATATCAAAGAGTTTAATATCTCTGTTTCACAATGTAATCAGCAAATCAAACTGATAAAAATCCGTGAGACTGATTATTATGTGAAACAACTTGAACGGTACCAAAGACCAATGTTCAAGTGTCAATCAATTTAAATCAACAACCAACGGTTGGATATTCTAATTGATTGATCTAAACGCACAACCTGTGATATTTCAATTATATAACAAAATATAATGCGGAAAAGAAATAACACAGACACCAAAAGTTTTGTTAACGAGGAAACCGCAAATGCAGAAAAACCCCGGGACCTAGTCCAGATTGAACACCACACTGTATTAAGCCGCTACAGACTCTAGCGTACTACCAATTAACTTCAGACTGGACTGTAGTTGAACCCTAATCAATCTCACACTGATTAAAGGTACAGTTGCGTTCCTTACGTCTCTGATCCCAGCAGGATACTACGCACTTGATTCCCTTAGATGATCTCACCCACAACTAAGAGTTGCTACGACCCAAAGTCGAAGACTTGATAAACAAATCTGTCTCACACAGAAAAGTCTATAGGATTGAATAAATCTGTCTCCCGTAGAAATACCCAAGAGTTTTTGTTTCGTCTTTTGATAAATCAAGGTGAACATGAACCAATTGATAAACCGGACTTATATTCCCGAAGAACAGCCCAGTATTATCAATCACCTCACAATAATCTTAATCGACTAGCGAAACAAGATATTGTGGAATCACAAACGATGAGACGAAGATGTTTGTGATTACTTTTATCTTGCCTATCGGAGATATTAATCTCGAGTCAATTATTTCAACTGTACTCAATACAATAGAATCGGGCAAGATCAGAACATGCAACTACAAGAGAATAGTTGGGTCTGGCTTCACAATCCCAATGAAGTCTTTGAAGTCGTTAACCTACAGAGTCTCGATTAGAAACCTAAGGTTAAAGGAGAATCGACTCTAGTTATGCAACTAGTAACACACAGGAGGTGTGGGGATTAGGTTTCCCAGTTGCTAGAGTTCTCCTTTATATAGTTTTCAAATCAGGGTTTGCAATCCAAGTTACCTTGGTAACAAAGCATTCAATATTCACCGTTAGATGGAAAACCTGATTCAACCAAGCTAATATCTTTCAACCGTTAGATCGAACTTAGCTTGTTACACACAAATGAAATGTACCCTCATTTAGGTTTATGTAACCGTACCTAAACGTGTATACCATGTTGACTCAAAATAGTTAACCGAAGTTAGCCATATGATTACTCTCATATCAACCTTATTCATCTTAACCATAACTAGTTCAAATGACTCAAATGAAACTAGTTAAAGAGCCGTTCAATTGTTATATTCTTATAGAAGTATACAAGAACACAATTGAAGCAAAATCGATTTGATTCACTCGAATCAATACATGAACATTATAGCCACGGTTTGCAAAGATTGCATTCCTTATTTTATAAATGTTTAAGTTCATGTACACAACCGATTTTAGAAAGTAACCACTTAAGTATGTGTACGGGTATGCGTACTTAAGTAACCGGATTTTAGTTTGTTTTGGTTTTCAAACTCAGCATAAATTCACGGACGTGAACTTTCCGCCTGTATGCTTACGGGTACGCATACTTAGGTAACCGGATTGAGTTGGTTTTGATTTCCAAACTTAGCAGAAATTCACGGTCGTGAACTTCCCCCAGTATGCGTACGGGTACGCATACTTACCCAGTCTCCATCAACCATTTAGTATACACACAAGTATGCATACATTTGGTTCCCGGTTTTGGACTTATACACTAATGTGTGAACACACTATATGCTTATATCCAAAGATGGTTACAAGTTCTAAACTCTTTATTTCAATCATTGAAACATTCTTAGAGGATGACAATAGCCGTTTTAACACACTATTAGCATCAAAGCAATTTTCAAGATATTGAAATAATCATTATCGAAACATTCCAAGTCTACACCAAATGATTGTATCACACAAACCATGTAAGATGTTACTTGGCAATTTTCTCATGATATAAGATGAACTTGGTCGAAGCGAAAGCTTGCCAACAAATATTTCGAGAAATATGTAAGCGAGATAAACTCAGCTCGAAATCTCAAATGTGTATATAGAAAACTATATCGTAATACGACTTATGTCTCAATATAGGAGATAGAGTAGAAATAGAATTTCCAAGTGATAGATGAGTTTTCAGTCTCCACATACCTTTTTTCGATGAAGTTCCACAAGATCCCCTTAGTAGTCCTTCATCTTCAAATGATGAACGCCGTAAAGTCTAAGTTCAACTACACAATCTATGTCCTAGTCCGAGACATCTATAAATAGGATAGAAATCAAGACTTATAGTTTTGATCACTAATATTGACAAATATGCTTGAGATAGCAACGCATGCGAGTTCGACCGAGCAATGCTCTAACAATCTCCCACTTTGTCAATTTTAGTGACAAAACTATCAATACATATGGATTACAAAATAAATAAGACTTTGTAGTTTCTCATCCAAATGCTTGATCTCCTTGGAATCTTCAACACGAATGGAAAACTTCGTCACTTCCAAGTACTCCATGATTCTAAACGTGTTCAACTCAGCATCATAGTTGTTGAAGATCCGTAGCGATAACAATGAGAAAACAAATGCTCTCGATCATTGTTATACAGTGTCATAGTATTATTACACGGCATCAAAGTTCAATTGTATCACAACTTTGACAACAATACTATGGTGATATGTATCACTCCTCCTTAGTCAATACTTCATCTCGGCATGAAAACCACTCCCCCTTACATAATGATCCGTAAACCATATGTATTTGTAGTATGAAACTACACATTAATTCTCCCCCTTTTTGTCAATATAAATTGGCAAAGGTACGAAAACTAGTGGGATCCTCATGAAATTTTCATAGAGATACTTCATGACCAAAAGAGAATACCATATCAACTTATTTAGATGCAATCATAAAGCCGAAGCTAAATGCATTCATCAAGGAGTTTATAACGATACAAGATAACCCCTACAATATTCCACAGCCGCACTCCCCACAAAGATTTGGCAATAAAGCACAAGTTCAAAAAGAACTCTCCCCCATAAAATGTCATTCCCGAAAGAACAACAAAGCCGACCTTGCTTTTACAAGAAAAGAAGGATTTCTTTGGATATAACCAAATCACATGAAAGAATGAATTTGTATCCAAAATATTCAATTGAAACAACCACAAGAGAACCCATGATTAGTTCAATTGGAATACACAACTAAATTAACCACAAGAAAGTGATCAATTCAATTGGCCACGCTCGACATAAGAGAACTTACGGAGAAACACAGTATATGCACAAGAATGTGGATCGGAGAAGACCAATACTGCGGAATAAACAAGGATTCATTCTATTTTTCATCACTATTTGCACAATGATATATAATAGACTTAATCCTTGTAAACAAAAGTTTTATCCTTTCTTTTATCAAAAATGACATAAAAGGCTTTAACTTTTGTATTGTCAAAAGTTCATTATATCTTTTATCAATACTTTCATATCGACATATAATAGAGATAACTTTTGAACAAGTATGGGACAGTCACAGGTTCACGGACGTATAAAACATATCACATAACAATTTGCAATATAAGAAATCATAAAGATTAAAATCGCAAAAGATCATCTTCCAAAAAACTTAGAATTTAAATAAATAAATCTAAAAAACATTGAAGATGAAAATCATTGGACATAGCTATGTGTACTCACAATAATGGCTATTCCAAATCCTAGTAATCTTTCTAAAAACACAAGAAATAAATTCCCATAAGAAGTTTCCTAGACATTGAGACCTCTGAAGATTTATCATCCCCGAAATCCTTGTCGTCAACAGCCATAGGTACATAAGGTTCATGAAGAAAGGAGTCAATTCCAACAAACCTTCTTGGCTGATGATGTCGAACCAGGGACTTCTGAATTTCGAGAGTTCTCATAACACAAGCCTTTATTTGCTGAATCTCCTTTCTTGTTTCCTTCAACTCATCAAGAATATCAGAAAACTTCTGAGAATTTAAAGGAACAGCTCTTGGCTTCCTCACATTTCTTCTTTTTATTTTCAAAGTTGGAGGTAACGGAGATTTCTCTTTTTCCTTTATGATTGATGGCTTAACAATCATATTAACATCTTTTCCATCAAAAGACATGATGCTTGGAGTATCCATAAGAGTATGGGTTTGTGAGAGGAAATCACAATTTAAGCTCAACAAGCAGTCTTCAGATAAAAAGAGTTTCAGAGAAGGAAAAAGGAATGTAGGGTTACGGAACCTTTAACAGCATAGGTTCGCGCACGCACAATTCACAACCCTAAAGAGAGTAGAATTGTCGAGAATAACCCTCTTTTATTGATAAGACAGGGAAGTTCTTTCCAAAATCAAATAGATATGAAAGAATTCCAAGGTTGCAAAAACAAGGCAAAGCTAAGAAATAAGAAAAAAACAAGCTACTTTTCTTTTCTTAAAGCCTGAGGTGTGCACAATCTTGTCTCTTTTGATCAGGCACATGAGACAAGATGCACCAAAACAATACAATCAAGTTGTGTTGCGGTGAACAACAATTTTTCCACCATAACCTTTTTGAAAGGAATTGATAGAACCCTGTCTATCAAAATGTTTAGACCATACTCTCTTCTCTAATGGTCTTGTCTTATCTTTGTAAACCAACTTCTTCGAAGAGGATAAAATCTTACATAACTTAGCAGACTTTTGAACAAGTTTAAGCTTGTTTGCTAGTCGATTCGCTATTCGTTGAAGTTTCTTGACATGTCTCATCTTGTGTTTATACTTGAAACACTTTGAAAGTTCATGACCTTTAAGTGAACAATAAGAGCATGTCAACGGATAAGCTGATTCAGACGCCTGAGATGTGCAAGCTGCTAGGCACAGAGTGGAACCTGAAAAATCAGACAGAGAGTTTCCAACAGAAAGGTCAATTTTTTTCATCCAGATTGGTTGTGTCTCCTTCTGAAAGAATATCAAAATTGATGTATGTATTGCTACATTTATCAAAATCAATATCTTCACAAAGGAGTGCAACACTTGATTTTTCGTCTTCATTGGAATCATAGTGATCAGATATTTCATCAAGAGTTGTAGCAAGACCTTTGTTCCCAGTGTATTTTCTACGGTTCGGACACTCATTTGCAAAATGACCAAACCTTTACACTTAAACCACTGTGGCATATTGATAAGCACGTAAGTGTGACGCATTTTCACCCATAACTACATTATCTAGGACTCATTTTATTTCTAATAAAATTGTTTTAAGTCTTTTCTAGGATAAGCTCTTGCAGCAAAATTGGCTCGAAAAGTGGTGTTTTACACCCCAGGATAGAGTACTAAAGGCACCCCAGAACTGCACCGGAAGCACCCCAGAAATACACCGGAGGAACCCCGAAAAAATGTTGAAAACACCCCAGAAAAAGTGTTAAAGGCACCCACAAAAATTACTAAAGGCACCCTCAAAATGGATAAGGGCACCCCCAAGGCAGCCGAGATGTTAAAGGCGCCCGTGTTTTGGATCAGGTCACTTCATCCTCTACATTTCAAATTTGAGTTTTTGGCGGGAAAATGGAGCAGTAAACTGGCAGAGTTTAGAATCAAGAATTTGACGTGATTTCATGAGACTCAATGGATGGGAATTGTTGGGATGATGTGACTGGTCTTAACAAGTCTGGTATGGCTTATTTTATCGGATAAATTGGTCTAGATTCTCGCGTGGAAGAAGACAGGGTATCTCGGGTTTTGGTTATTCCATTCCGAGTTCTGAGTGTGTAATTGAGAGGTTTTCGTGTACCTGATGCATGTTTGACCACTTCTGGATGTGCTGGGAGTATTTTGGCACGAGAAATCAGTGTGAGAAGAGAAGAAAGGGAAGAAAATATTTCCGAGAAGATTTTCATTCACTGCCGAGTAATGGAAGATTATATGGAGTTATGACGCATGATTTTGGTGTCTGAAGGAGTATATAAGGTGTGGTGGAGTGGCAGAGAGTGGGGAGAGTTGGAGGAGAGAATAGGGAGACGTTTAGAGCATAAAAAAATCGAGAGAAAAAAAGTTACAGGAAGTTGTTGCTTTTTGCTGGTGAAGAAGGTACGAAGAACATAAGACCCTTAAAGACCGTCGTTCTTCAACAGTGCCAGTGACGGTATTCCTTTATCGTTTTCTGTAACAATTGATTTTGTAACAAAAATAAGTGTTACAAAACCCGGTTTTTATCCTTTTTTCTCCCATTTCATCATTTGTGAACCATTTTTGAGCATTAATAAAGATGAATTTTGAGCATGTTTCCATGATAATGATGAGCTAATTCTCGCGTAATCAAGGCATGAAGGAAGCTATTTATGCATGAATAATTGGTAACTATTCTATTTTTCTCTAATTTGTATTTTATAATTCACTCAATCACTACTTTGTAGAATTTTTATTGTTTGCATAATTTTTCCTAATTAGTTGTGATTCAATTAGATAGGTTATACTTTGGTTAGATAATCTATGCTTAAGGGATACAATTAATGTTTGAGAATATGCTTGATCATTTGTGAATTAAGAAAAAGAGATTTTAAAAATAATTAGAGTTTTGGAATTTTTACCATCATTCATTCATGTGTAATAGTGGAATCTAGTGTCTTGGTTATTTTCAATCTTGAAATCAAATTTGGAATTAAATTTTCTCTATTTTTAGTTTAAATAAGTCTAAAATCAATTGCTTTCACAAGTCTTACGAACCTATTACTACCACTATTCAAAATTCGATCACATATCCTCGTCAGCATCCCTGTTTTTAGGAGGAATGCGATTGTGAGGTTTACCTGATGATTTGGGTTTGTCTCTGGAGAACCGTTTACTTCTCTTCAATAGAAGATCTCTAAACTGTCTCGTGATCAAATAGACTGACTTGTCAAGATATTCATCTGATGAATCAATCTCAGAAAAATCATCCTCAGAGATGCAAACACTTTTACTTTTGTCAAGTAATTTAGTTTTCCTTTGTGCTTTGAAGGCAACATCCTTTCCGATTTTGGATGTATGCTCATGATCAAAGATCTTTAGCTTTCCAACCAACGTGTTTATGGAGAGAGCATCAAGGTTATTTCCCTCAACGATGGCATGCTTCTTAGAATCGTATCTAGATGGCAGCGATCTGAGAATTTTCATCACAATGTCCTTTTCAGGAATAGTCTTACCCAATGCAAAAGAAGCATTAACAATTTCATACACTTTGTGATTAAACTCATCAAATGAATCTTCATCTGCCATACGAAGGTTTTCCCAATCGGAATTTAGGTTTTGAATCCTAGCTTCCTTCTCACTGGTATTCCCTTCGAATACGGTTTCTAAGATATCCCAAGCATCTTTAGACCGTGTGCACGTAGTCACATGATGCTGAAGATCTGGGGTAATGGCATGTATAATGGCATGCAAACCGTTGGAGTTTTTCTTTGCAGCAAGTATCTTTGCAGCATCATATGCATTGGAACGGTCGCATTTCCTACTGCTACAACGGGAGCATCATAGCCATTAACTACATAAACCCATTATTGAAAATCATGCGCTTGAAGGAAGGCACGCATAACAATTTTCCACCACAAGTAATTTATCGAAGACTGGTGGTACGTTTATAGAGATAGCACTTCTTTCCATATCAGATCGCTACAAACAAAGACTTATGAGGTCTTTAATGTGTTTGCCTGCTCTGATACCAATTGAAAATGCGGGGGTCTAACAACCACACCCAACAATTCGTTTGGCAATCTGAGAGGACTTACTCCAATACACTTTCTAGAGAATCAACTAGACAGTCAGACTCAATCTAGAGTAAAGTATATCAAAGAGTTTAATATCTCTGTTTCACAATGTAATCAGCAAATCAAACTGATAAAAATCCGTGAGACTGATTATTATGTGAAACAACTTGAACGGTACCAAAGACCAATGTTCAAGTGTCAATCAATTTAAATCAACAACCAACGGTTGGATATTCTAATTGATTGATCTAAACGCACAACCTGTGATATTTCAATTATATAACAAAATATAATGCGGAAAAGAAATAACACAGACACCATAAGTTATGTTAACGAGGAAACCGCAAATGCAGAAAAACCCCGGGACCTAGTCCAGATTGAACACCATACTGTATTAAGCCGTTATAGACTCTAGCCTACTACAAATTAACTTCGGACTGGACTGTAGTTGAACCCTAATCAATCTCACACTGATTGAAGGTACAGTTACATTCCTTACGTCTTTGATCCCAGCAGGATACTACGCACTTGATTCCCTTAGATGATCTCACCCACAACTAAGAGTTGCTACGACCCAAAGTCGAAGACTTGATGAACAAATCTGTCTCACACAGAAAAGTCTATAGGATTGAATAAATCTGTCTCCCATAGAAATACCCAAGAGTTTTTGTTCCGTCTTTTGATAAATCAAGGTGAACAGGAACAAATTGATAAACCGGACTTATATTCCCGAAGAACAACCTAGTATTATCAATCACCTCACAATAATCTTAATCGACTAGCGAAACAAGATATTGTGGAATCACAAACGATGAGACGAAGATGTTTGTGATTACTTTTATCTTGCCTATCGGAGATATTAATCTCGAGTCAATTATTTCAATTGTACTCAATACGATAGAATCAGGCAAGATCAGAACACACAACTACAAGAGAATACTTGGGTCTGGCTTCACAATCCTAATGAAGTCTTTGAAGTTGTTAACCTACAGGGTCTCGATTAGAAACCTAAGGTTAAAGGAGAATCGACTCTAGTTATGCAACTAGTAACACACAGGAGGTGTGGGGATTAGGTTTCCCAGTTGCTAGAGTTCTCCTTTATATAGTTTTCAAATCAGGGTTTGCAATCCAAGTTACCTTGGTAACAAAGCATTCAATATTCACCGTTAGATGGAAAACCTGATTCAACCAAGCTAATATCTTTCAACCGTTAGATCTAACTTAGCTTGTTACACACAAATGAAATGTACCCTCATTTAGGTTTATGTAACCGTACCTAAACGTGTACACCATGTTGACTCAAAAATAGTTAACCGAAGTTAGCCATATGATTACTCTCATATCAACCTTATTTATCTTAACCATAACTAGTTCAAATGACTCAAATGAAACTAGTTAAAGAGCCGTTCAATTTATATTCTCATAGAAGTATACAAGAACACAATTGAAGCAAAATCGATTTGATTCACTCGAATCAATACATGAACATTATAGCCACGGTTTGCAAAGATTGCATTCCTTATTTTATAAATGTTTAAGTTCATGTACACAACCGATTTTAGAAAGTAACCACTTAAGTATGCGTACGGGTATGTGTACTTAAGTAACCACTTGGCAGAAATTCACGGACGTGAACTTTCCGCCAGTATGCGTACGGGTACGCATACTTAGGTAACTTGATTGAGTTGGTTTTGATTTCCAAACTCAGCCAAAATTCACAGTCGTGAACTTCCGCCAGTATGCGTACGGGTATGCATACTTACCCTGTCTCCATCAACCATTTAGTATACACACAAGTATGCATACATTTGGTTCCTGGTTTTGGACTTATACACTAATGTGCGAACACACTATATGCTTATATCCAAAGATGGTTACATGTTCTAAACTCTTTATTTCAATCATTGAAACATTCTTAGAGGATGACAATATCCGTTTTCACACACTATTAGCATCAAAGCAATTTTCAAGATATTGAATTAATCATTATCGAAACATTCCAAGTCTACACAAAATGATTGTATCACACAAACCATGTAAGATGTTACTCGGCAATTTTCTCATGATATAAGATGAACTTGGTCGAAGCAAAAGCTTTCAAACACATATTTCGAGAAATATGTAAGCGAGATAAACTCAGCTCGAAATCTCAAATGTGTATATAGAAAACTATATCGTAATACGACTTATGTCTCAATATAGGAGATAAAGTAGAAATAGACTTTCCAAGTGATAGATGAGTTTTCAGTCTCCACATACCTTTTGTCGATGAAGTTCCACAAGCTCCCCTTAGTAGTTCTTCGTCTTCAAATGATGAACGCCGTGAAGTCTAAGTTCAACTACACAATCTATGTCCTAGTCCGAGACATCTATAAATAGGCTAGAAATCAAGACTTATAGTTTTGATCAGTAACCTTGACAAACATGCTTGAGATAGCAACGCATGCGAGTTCGACCGAGCAATGCTCTAACAGATAGGCAATGACCTGATTTATACAACCTTACAAAACTCTATAAGGCAAATAAAAGATACACCTAACAATATCTAAGATATATACAACAAGAAATATATATGTAGTTACAACCATATATCAACACAATAATGTCAAGATCGTACAATATCTTGACTATATCTTAACAACCCCCCTCAGACTAAAGGTGGTGAAGTACATATCTTGAGTCTGGAAATTAAGAATCAAAGACGAGTTGCAGAGTGAGTCTTGGTGAAAAGATCATCCACTTGAAATTCTGATTTGACATGCGGAAGAGTGATTGTTCCTTTCTTAAAATGTTGACGAGTAAAATGACAATCTATCTCGATATGTTTTGTACGTTCATGAAATACATCATTGTGTGTAATCTGAATAGCAGCCTTGTTATCACAATATAGTGGTGTAGGAGCAGAAATTTGAACTCCCATATCACAAAGGAGCCATCATAACCAAATGAGTTCAGATGTGGTGTGAGCAAGAACTCTATACTCTGCTTCAGCACTAGAACGAGAAACCACACTTTGCTTCTTACTTCTCCAGGAAATCAAAGAATCTCATAAGAACACACAATATCCTGTAATGGATCTTCTGTCTGTAACATCCCCAGCCCAATCCAAATCCGAATATGCTTGAAGAGTGAGATCATACTTGGTGACAAACACAGGCCTTGAAACAAAGACCCCTTGATGTATCTTAGAATTCTGAGAACAGCTGCATAATGAGTAGACCTTGGAGCAGACATAAACCGACTGACTATGTGAACATCATGACTTATGTCTGGTCTTGTAATAGTCAGATAATTAAGGCTACCTAGTAACTGACGATACAATGTTGGATTGGACAATAAAGTCCCATCTGTAGTACTTTATTTCACATTCAATTCAAGAGGCGTGTCAGTTACCTTATTGACAGACAACCCCGCACGTTGTATAATCTCATATGCATATTTTACTTGTGATATGTAGTAACCAGCGGAAGACGTGCCAACTTCAACGCAAAGAAAATAACTTAAAGGTCCAAGATCTTTCATCTTAAAATAGTCACTGAGATATTGAAAAAGCGGGGGTCTAACAACCTCACCCAATATTTCGCTTAGCAATCTGTATGGACTAACTCCAATGTACTTACAAGAGAATAAACTAGACAGTTAGACTCAATCTTAAGAAAAGTATATCACGGAGTTATATCTCAATCTCTCAACTCAATCCGCAATCAAACAAATAACAATTTGCGAGCCTGATTGAATATAAGAGAGATAACTTGAACGGTACCAAAGACCAATGTTCAAGGATCAATCAATTTAAATCAACAACCAAAGGTTGGATTTACCAATTGATCGATTCAACGCATAACCTATGATATTTCAATTACATAACAAAATATAATGCGGAAAATAAATAACACAAACACCGGAAGTTTTGTTAACGAGGAAACCGCAAATGCAGAAAAAACCCCGGGACCTAGTCCAGATTTGAACACCACACTGTATTAAGCCGCTACAAAGCTAAATTCGGTCTGGAATGTAGTTGAACCCTAATCAATCTCATACTGATTCAAGGTACAGTCATGCTCCCTACGTCTCTGATCCCAGCAGGATATTACACACTTGATTCCCTTATCTGATCTCACCCACAACCAAGAGTTGCTACGACCCAAAGTCGAAGACTTGATAAACAAATCTGTATCACACAGAAAAGTCTATTGAATAGATAAATATGTCTTCCACAGATATACCTATGAGTTTTTGTTCCGTCTTTTGATAAATCAAGGTGAACAGGAACCAATTGATAACCCAGACTTATATTCCCAAAGAACAGCCTAGAATTATCAATCACCTCACAATAATCTTAATCGATTAACGAAACAAGATATTATGGAATCACAAACGATGAAATGAATGTGTTTGTGACTACTTTTCTATCTTTCCTATCGGAGATATAAATCTCAAGCCAATCTTAGGATTGTACTCAAACACGATCGAAAACAGCAAGATCAGATAACGCAACTACAGAGAAAATAGTTGGGTCTGGCTTCACAATCCCAATGGAGTCTTTAAGTCGTTAACCTTCAGGGTTTCGTGAAAAACCTAAGGTTAAAGGAGAATCGACTCTAGCTTATACAACTAGTATCACACAGGAGGTGTGGGGATTAGGTTTCCCAATTGCTAGAGTTCTCCTTTATATAGATTTCAAATTAGGGTTTGCAATCTAAGTTAACTTGGTAATAAAGCATTCAATATTCACCGTTAGATGAAAACCTGATTAGATTCAAGCTAATATCTTTCAACCGTTAGATCGAACTTAGCTTGTTATACACAAATGAAATTTAACTTCATTTTGGTTTGAGTAACTATACCTAAACGTGTTCACTTAGTTGGTTCAACAATAGTTAACCAATGGTTAGCCGTATGAGGACATTCATATCAACCTTATTCATCTTTACCATAACTAGTTCAAATGAACTAGTTAGAGAGTTGCTCAATTGCTTAGATCTCATAGAAGTATACAAGACACAATTGAAGCAAAATCGATTTTGATTCACTCGAATCAATTCATTAACCTTATAGCCACGGTTTGCAAAGATTGCATTCCTTATTATATAAATGTTTTAGTTCATGAACAAACCGATTTTAAAAAGTAACCTACTTAAGTATGCAAACGGGTACGCGCACTTAAGTAACCGAATTGAGTTTGTTTTTCACTTCCAAACTCCAGCAGAAATTCACGGACGTGAAACTTCCGCCAGTATGCGTACGAGTACGCATACTTACCCAGATTTCCAACAACCGCCAGTACGCGTACGGGTACGCATACTTTGGGTTCCCGGTTTTGGACTTTTACACTAATGTGAGAACAAACTATGTTTATATCCAACTATGGTTACTTGTTCTAAACTCTCATTTCAATCATTAAAACTTTCTTTGAGGATGTTAAAATAGTTGTTATTCAAAAACTATTTTCATCAAAGCGATTTGCAAGTTATTGAAATAATCAACATGACTTTCGTCATGAGTAAAGATGAACTTGGCCAAAGCGAAAGCTTACCAACACATATTTAGAGAAATGGATAAGCGAGATAAACTCGGCTCGAAATAGCAAATGTGTATAATTGATATAGCAATACGACTTTTGTCTCAAATAGGAGATAAAATAGATAGACTTTTGAGTGATAGATAAGTTCAAGTCTCAACATACCTTTTGTTGATGAAGTTCCCCAAGTTACCTTTAGTAGTTCTTCGTTTTCATTCGATGAACGCCGTGGAGTCTAAGGCTCAACTACACTTACCATCCTAATCCGAGACTTAGCTATAAGTAGACTATAAATCAAGAATTATAGTTTTGGCAAATAAACTTGACAAACAAGCTTGAGATTGCAATGTTTGCGAGTTCGACCGAGCAGTGCTCTAACAATCTCCCCATTTGACATTTTTAATGACAAAACTATCAATACATATGGAATACAAAATAAATAAACTCTGTAGCTTCTCATCCAAATGCTTGTTCTCCTTGGTTCTTCAACATTACTCGAAATCTTCGTCACTTCCAAGTACTCCAATGATTCTAATGGTGTTCAAATTAGCATCATCGTTGTTGAAGATCCGTAGCTATAACAATAAGAAAACAGTAGCTCTCAATCATTGTTATACATTGTCATAGTATTATTACACAACATCAAAGTTCAATTGTATCACAACTTCGACAACAATACTATGGTGATATGTATCACTCCCCCTTAGTCAATACTTCATCTCACATGAAAACCACTCCCCCTTACATAATGATACGAAAACCATATGTATTTGTAGTGTGAACTACACATTAATTCTCCCCCTTTTTGTCAATAAAATTGGCAAAGGTCCGAAAATTAGTGGGATCCTAATGAAATTTCCATAGAGATACTTCATGACCAAAAGAAAAGCACATATCAACTTTTTTAGATGCAATCATATAGCCGAAACTAAATGCATTCATCAAGGAGTTTATAAAGATACAAGATAACCCCTATAATATTCCACAGCCGTACTCCCTACAAAGATTTGGAAATTAAGCACAAGATCAATTAAGAACTCTCCCCTATAAAAATGTCATTCCCGAAAGAACAACAAGAGCGACCTTACTTTCACAAGAAAAGAAGGATATCTTTGGACATTAACAAATCACATAATAATATGAATTTGTATCCAAAAATCTCAATTAAATTAACCACAAGAAAACCCATGATTAATTTAATCGGAAATGCTCACATAAGAGAACTTACGGAGCTGCACAGTATTTTCATAAACATGTGGATCAGGGAAGATCAATACTGCAGAATAAATAAAGATTCATTCTATTTTTCATCACTATTTGCACAATGACATATAATAGATTTTAATCTTTGTTAAAAAAAGTTCATCCTATCTTCCATCAATATTTGCATAATGACATAATAGGCTTAACTTTTGTAGTCAAAAGTTCATTCTATCTTTTATCAATACATTCATATCGACATATAATAGAGTTAACTTTTGAACAAATATGGGACAGTCAAGGTTCACGGACGTAAATAACATATCCCATAACAATTTGCGATATGTAAAATCATAAAGATTTATACTGCAAAAATAATCTTTGCCCTTAGAAGATAGAATCAATCTTTTTCGCACGGATTTACACCAAGAATAGCTACCAAAGGCGTAATAAAATATTTTCTTAACAAAGAAGAACATACAAAGTCATTAACGACCATGCACCATAGTTCACATAAGATGATTGTGAACATTCAAGAATCCCATAACAATGCGTACTACTACCCATTCTTGAACTTCCTTCTTTGTGATTCACCAACAACATTCTTTTAAAAGCTAGAAATGAGCTTAGATGAGTAGTACTCCAAGAATCCAAGTGCCCAAGTCCAAGAGAAGTGGAACAAGTGCGATGAAACGGAGCAAAACACTCAAAAACAAGAGACAGGTCAAAGACCAATCTTTACTCATTCAAATTCAAGAATTATCATCTCTATTTTGAAGAGAATTCAAAAATTAAGATAATGCAAAAAGAATGAGGTAATTCCGAGTTCGGACGAAGAAGTTACGGCCAAAACAAGTTTACCGAATATCGACGTCTACGGTCAAGTATGCATACCGGTTTGCAAACGAATTTTCATGACATGGAGCAGTATGCAAATGGGTATGCGTACTAAAATCCCTAGATTTTTATTTGAAATGATGGTATGCATACCTGGTATGTGTACCATGAAGTCCAAACATCCCGAACTACTATTTTCAAACCTAAACATTTAAGAACCTTAAACACAGATCAAGTTAGGTAGAAATGAACGATAAGCAAGGTACATGGATCATTATAAGTACTCTAAGCAAATAAAAACACAAATATTGCTCAAGTTTATAGACATACCTTTCTAGAAGAATTCAATCGAATTCTACAGCCTTACCGAACATAATCTGTACCACCCAATTCTCGTGCTTCCCTCACCATATACATAGCAGAGCATTCCTTGGTGAGGATGCACTAACAACACACTCAAGTTGTATTGAGGTGAGCAATGTCTTGCTCACCACAAGTGACTTTTGGATTATCATAAAAGAGATCGCTTTTAGAACCTTTCACATCCAAATCCATCTTTCCAAAGAACTTTTTAAGTTCCAACATCATGGATACTTCCTTCTCCATAGTCATGGAATTTTATGGGAGATCATTCCTTTTCACACTCAAAACATCATTGACTTTCTTTGGTATCCACTTCTGAGTGTGTTTAGGAACAATCGGAACCTTCTTCCCATTACCCTCTTTTAGAATTCTCGGAAGAGAATCGGATTAACTATTCTTTTGCAAGTTAGTCTTTCTCCAACAGGGAGCATCGGAGTTATCCTTTTGATAACCATTATGATTGTGAAAAGGATTCGTATGACGTTTATAGGCAAATCTAGGTTTATCACAACACTTATTACTTTGCCTAAAGGTTGGACAGTTACAACCTGTAACGTTAAAGGGATTAGTCTTAACATATGATCTTGGTTTCATAACTTCTTGTGATGCCCAAACAAGAACATCATGAAGTTTCTCATTCCTTATACGGAAACGACATCTCCTTCCAGGTGACCTTTATTTCCGTAATAGTAGCAAACATAAGGAATGTTCTTACCTCGATCCGTGTGTGCTGACTTTGGAAGTTGATATACTTTGCTCTTTTGAACCTTAACTGTTGGTGAAGGTATTTCACTTTTGCCATCAGTGGAAACCTTTTGTTGAGAAGAATCACTAGCCTTGACAAATTTTACCTCTTTGCAAGTACTTGGAGCATCTATTCCCTTATATCCCAATCCTCGTGTATCACGATGATTTTTACTTGCTCCTAGCATAATGGTTAATTTGCTTGAACTAGTATTGAACTTTTTCAAGTCATCTTCCAACATCTTGATTTTATCAAGAGCAGCAGCTAAATCATCCTCAAGGCGTTTTTCTCGAGCGCGCCTTCTCTGTCATCAAAACTTGCTTGCTGGGAGTTAATCCTTTCTTCAATTTCTGCAAGTTTCTCTTCTAAAAAGACTTATTTTTGATAAACACGATCACATTCAAGTGAATTTCTACTCAGGTTTTCCTCGGTATCTTTGAGGATCGATTCGCAAGAGCGATTCCAACCATAAAGACCTTCGTAAATCCTTTTCAATTTCTTGTTTTCTCGACAGAGAGGAGTCAAAAGAGGTGTGACATGAGAAGTTGTAATCTTATTCATTTACAATGAATCCAAAAAATTAACATACTCTGAGACTTCCTCATCAACATCTCTATCAATATCTGAATCACCTTCATCAGAAAGTTCATCCAACTGTTCTTCTAGGCGTGTTTCCTAATCAACAGTTTCTACATTCAGAGAATGTTTAGATATTGACTTAGATGTGACAGTTCTCTCAGGTGAATTCAAGCTTTGAATATCATCTGGTAATTTCTGACCTGGTATGTTATTAGAGATAGACTCATCCATAATAATCAGATTGCTACAAACACAGACTTATGAGGTCTTTAACGTGTTTGCCTGCTCTGATACCAATTGAAAAAGTGGAGGTCTAACAACCTCACCCAATATTTCTCTTAGCAATCTGTATGGCCTAACTCCAATATACTTACAATAGAATAAACTAGACAATTAGACTCAATCTTAAGAAAAGTATATCACGGAGTTATATCTCAATCTCTCAATTCAATCCGCAATCAAACAAATAACAATTTGCGAGCCTGATTGAATATAAGAGAGATAACTTAAACGGTACCAAAGACCAATGTTCAAGGATATATCAATTTCAATCAACAACCAAAGGTTGGCTTTACCAATTGATCGATTCAACGCACAACCTGTGATATTTCAATTATATAACAAAATATAATGCGGAAAAGAAATAACACAGACACCATAAGTTTTGTTAACGATAAAACCGCAAATGCATAAAACCCCCGAGACCTAGTCCAGATTTGAACACCACACTGTATTAAGCCGCTACAAAGCTAAATTCGGTCTGGAATGTAGTTGAACCCTAATCAATCTCACACTGATTAAAGGTACAGTCGTGCTCCTTATGTCTTTGATCCCAGCAGGATACTACGCACTTGATTCCCTTAGCTGATCTCACCCACAACCAAGAGTTACTACGACCCAAAGTCGAAGACTTGATAAACAAATCTGTATCACACATAAAAGTATATTGAATAGATAAATCTGTCTCCCACAGATATACCTACGAATTTTTGTTCCGTCTTTTGATAAATCAAGGTGAACAGGAACCGATTGATAACCCGGACTTATATTCCCGAAGAACAGCCTAGAATTATCAATCACCTCATAATAATCTTAATCGATTAACGAAACAAGATATTGTGGAATCACAAACGATGAGACGAAGGTGTTTGTGACTACTTTTCTATCTTGCCTATCGGAGATATAAATCTCAAGCCAATCTTAGGATTATACTCAAACACGATAGAAAACAGCAAGATCAGATCACGCAACTACAGAGAAAATAGTTGGGTCTGGCTTCACAATCCCAATGAAGTCTTTAAGTCGTTAACCTATAGGGTTTCGTGAAAAACCGAAGGTTAAAGGAGAATCGACTCTAGCTTATACAACTAGTATCACACAGGAGGTGTGGAGATTAGGTTTCCCAGTTGCTAGAGTTCTCCTTTATATAGATTTCAAATCAGGGTTTGCAATCTAAGTTACCTTGGTAACAAAGCATTCAATATTCACCGTTAGATGAAAACCTGATTAGATTCAAGCTAATATATTTCAACCGTTAGATCGAACTTAAGTTTTTATACACAAATGAAATGTAACTTCATTTAGGTTTGAGTAACCGTACCTAAACGTTTACACTTAGTTGGTCCAACAATAGTTAACCAATGGTTAGCCGTATGAGGACTTTCATATCAACCTTATTCATCTTTACCATAACTAGTTCAAATGAACTAGTTAGAGAGTTGCTCAATTGCTTAGATCTCATAGAAGTATACAAGACACAATTGAAGCAAAATCGATTTTGATTCACTCGAATCAATTCATGAACATTATAGCCACGGTTTGCAAAGATTGCATTCCTTATTATATAAATGTTTTAGTTCATGAACACACCGATTTTAGAAAGTAACCTACTTAATTATGCAAACGGGTACGCGTACTTAAGTAACCGGATTGAGTTTGTTTTTTACTTCCAAACTCCAGCAGAAATTCACGGACGTGAAACTTCCGCCAGTATGCGTACGGGTACGCATACTTATCCGGATTTCCAACAACCGCCAGTACGGGTACGGGTACGCATACTTTGGGTTCCCGGTTTTGGACTTTTACACTAATGTGAGAACACACTATGTTTATATCCAACCATGGTTACTTGTTCTAAACTCTCATTTCAATCATTGAAACTTTCTTAGAGGATGTTAAAATAGTTGTTATTCACAAACTATTTTCATCAAAGAGATTTTCAAGTTATTGAAATAATCAACATGACTTTCGTCACGAGTAAAGATGAACTTGGCTAAAGCGAAAGCTTACAAACACAAATTTCGAGAAATAGATAAGCGAGATAAACTCGGCTCGAAATAGCAAATGTGTATAATTGATATAGCAATACAACTTTTGTCTCAAATAGGAGATAAAATAGATAGACTTTTGAGTGATAGATAAGTTCAAGTCTCCACATACCTTTTGTTGATGAAGTTCCACAAGTTCCCTTGAGTAGTTATTCGTCTTCATTCGATGAACGCCGTGAAGTCTAAGGATCAACTACACTTACTATCCTAATCCGAGACTTAGCTTGAGATAGCAACGCTTGCGAGTTCAACCGAGCAGTGCTCTAACAGATATGACTTGAGATCATTAATACCTTATGTGTCACTGCCAGTAATAACCATGTCGTCAATATACAAGAGAAGAATAACAATCCCTTTGTCTGATGATCTGATGAACATATCTAAATTATAGAAGCTTTGTGTAAAACCATACTGAAGAATTGCATTGCTAAACTTCTCTAACCAAGCACGAGGTTCTTGTTTGAGTCCATATAATGCACGTTGAAGCTTACATACTTGATTTGGTCCATTGGGCAAACCAGGAGGATGTTGCATGTACACCTCCTCTTGTAACTCACCATGAAGAAAATTGTTTTTCACGTCCATTTGATGAAGTCCCCATTGTCATGCTGCAGCAACAGCAAGTAATGTATGAACTCTAACCATCCTAGCCACTGGTGCAAATGTTTCTTCATAGTCAACATCATATTCTTGTGTATTTCCTTTTGCAATAATTCGTGATTTACGTCGTTCAAACTCACCATCTGACTTGGTTTTAACTTTGTAGATCCATCTGCTTCCAACAACTAATTTTTCAAGCGGAAGATCCACCATTTCCCATGTCCTTGCTTCTTCACGTGCATCAATTTCATCATCCATTGAATCCTGCCATTCTGGAATGGCTGCTGCTTTTCTGTATGTTTTTGGTTCATAAAATGACAAGATAGAAGATAAAGAACAATGATAAACAATCTCTTTAGGATCAGTATCTCGTTCCTGAGTCGCACTGTCAGGTTGAGTCGTAGAGTGGTCGAGTTCTTCAAGGATGAGTGTAGAATTCTCAAGGTTCACTAATGACTCTGGTGAAGGGCTAGTGATCTCCAATGAAAATGGATCTAAATACGTAAACCTTTCAAAAGTTGATGACTTAATACTTGGGAGGGTCCAAAAATAAATCTTTTTCCATAAGGTGACATGACGTGATACACGCAGTTTGCGATTAACTAATCATAGCAACAATATCCCTTATGCTCAACTCTGTATCCAAGAAAAACACAAATGACATTCTTCTGACTAAGTTTGTTTCGTTCTCGTTCGGGTAAAAGAACAAAACATGGTTAGCCAAATGTTTTAAGCTCGGAGTAGTTAGGTTTTTTTCCATACAGACACTTATATGGAGATATACCACCTATAACAGTTGTTGGCACACGATTGATTGTATATACAGCTGTGAGAACAGATTCACCCCAAAAATTGGAAGGAACTGAAGCTGAAATTAACTGAGTTCTGGATGTTTTAGTGATATGACGGTGTTTGCGTTCTGCAACTCCTTTTTTTTTCTGATGTTTCAGTAAAAGAAAGTTGAAGAATAGTGTCTTGAGTTTTGAGAAATTCTCGAAAAGAATTGGATATGTACTCCCCCCATTGATCTGCACGGAATGTTTTAATTGGTTTTGAAAATTGAGTTTTTATCATGGTAGAGAAATCAACATATATTTTGAGAAACTCTTCTCTTGAAGAGAATAAATAGACCTAAGTGTAACGAGAAAAATCATCGATAAAGCTAACATAGTATAAAGATCAACCCTTTGAGACAACTGGAGATTTACCCCAAACATCTGAATAAACAAGTTCCAATGGTTTTCTTGAAACTGTTGTACTGATATTAAAAGGAAGTGCTGGTTGCTTAGCCAGTTTACAGGAGATGCAATTGGGTTCCTTTTCTATTTGAGTGTCTCCTAGTAAACCTTTATTGATCATATACGAAAAGCGAGAAAAGGAAACATGAACTAATCTGGAATGCCAAGACATGAAAGGAGATATTGGAACAGATGCAGTAGGAGTAGCAGCTACGATATGGCTTTTGGATTTTGCTGGAATAACAAGTGATTGAAGAAGATACAACCGACAAACTCTACGGCCTATCCCAACTAGTTTCCCGGATTTGAGATCTTATACAACACAACCAAAAGGAAAACAATATGTTTTATAACCTTGATCACACAACTGACCAACTGAAATAAGATTCATTATAATATTTGGTACAAGAAGCACATCTAGTACACAAATGTTATTTGAATTATTGACCAATCCTATATGACTTGCAGTTACTGTTGATCCATCAACAGTATGTATCTTAGGAGTGATGACAGGATAAAGAATTTCAAAGAACTTTTGATTAAAAGTCATATGGTTTGATGCTCCCGAGTCGACAAACCATTCGGTTGAATAAATACCTGAGGAGATAGAGAGGGCAGATGCAGTTGTAGGATTGTTACCAATTGAGAGTGCTTGTTTAATCATCTCTTGAACATCAACAAGGTTTGGTGATGAACTACCACCAGATGGTGCATATGGAGATGTTTCAGATGAGACTGGAGCTTCCATAAATCTGGTAGGTGTACTGAATGTTTTCCTCAATTAGCATTGAGCCTTCTAATGTTTCTTGAGGTTGGTGAGGTGTAGAATCTGGATGAGTGACCAAGTTCCTTACAATACCCACACTGTGTTGTGGGTGTGTCAGGTATTGTTGCAGCAGGTGAGGGATTAGATGATGGGAGATTGCATTTCCTTGCAAAGTGTCCAAAATTCTTGCAATTATGACATTGTACTTGAGACATATCACGTTGCACTGGAGCATTCGGGTTTCTTGAAAAATTATTAGAACTGGGACGTGAAGGCATAGCAAACACTCCTGATATCTCTGGTGTGATTCTTTTTCTACCTCAAAACTGGTGAGTTGCATGCTTATAGACGGAATAACCGTGTTAAGATATGGTCAAGATATTGTACGATCTTGACATTATTGTGTTGATATATGGTTGTAACTGCATATATATTTCTTGATGTGTATATCTTAGATATTGTTAGGTGTATCTTCTATTTGCCTTATCGAGTTCTGTAAGGTTGTATAAATCAGGCCATTGCCTATCTATGAATACACAGAGAGTTATTCTCACAACAACATTAGAATCTTTATGCTCATGTTTTACATGGCATCAGAGCTAGGAAATATCTGAAAACCAGTTTTCCGCTGCAATACAATCTAGAGAAAACATTAGTCATTTCCTCCTGATCAAAATTCTTTTCAAAGTATAAACCCTACATTCATAAACAGAGTAATCATGTCAAGAGAAGATTTTCAACCTATCACTGTTCGGTTTGATGGAACTAACTACAATCACTGGTAATTTCTTATAAGGAGTTTTCTTAAAGGAAAAAGTATGTGGAAGTATGTTGATGGTACAGAAAATAATCCTAAAGCAAACAGTTTTGGTAGCATAACAACTGATGGAAAAGGGAAAGAAACACAAACAAAGGATCAAAAAGATGAATGGGAGGTTAACAATCGCAAGATTCTCTCTTGGATTGGAAACACGGTTATTCCGTCTATAAGCATGCAACTCACCAGTTTTAAGGTAGCCAATGATGCGTGGAATTTTCTTTCGAAAAGGTACACTCAAATCAACTTTGCTCAGAGATATAAACTCGAATAAGATATTAGATCTATGAAACAATCATATAATAAGTTTTTTTTTTTTTTTTTTTTTTCTGATTTTCACTCTGAGATGTCTTTAATCTGGAATCAATTAGCACTCATGGAACCAATATGGACCATAGATTTGGAACTGTGGCAGAACTACAGAGAAGAAACACGTTTAGTTCAATTTCTAATGGCTTTACGTGACAAGTTTGAGTCTGTTAGGGCATCAGTTCTGAAAAAGTGGGGGTACAACAACCTCACCCAATAATTCGCTTAGCAATCTGTATGGACTAACTCCAATATACTTTTAAGAGAAACAACTAGACAGTCAGACTCAATCTTAATAAAAAGTATATCAAAGAGTTATATCTCAATTTCTCGATTCAATCCTTACTCAAGCAAATAGAAATTTGCGAGTCTAATTGAATACAAAAGAAATTAACTTGAATGGTACCAAAGACCAATGTTCAAGTATCAATCAATTTCAATCAACAACCAAAGGTCGAATTTACCAATTGATTGATTCAACGCACAACCTGTGATATTTCAATTATATAACAAAATATAATGCGGAAAAGAAATAATACAGACACCATAAGTTTTGTTAACGAGGAAACCGCAAATGCAGAAAAACCCTGGGACCTAGTCCAGATTGAACACACACTGTATTAAGCCGCTACAGACACTAGCCTACTACAAACTAACTTCGGCCTGGACTGTAGTTGAACCCCAATCAATCTCACACTGATCCAAGGTATAGTTGCGCTTCTTACGTCTTTGATCCCAGCAGGATACTACGCACTTGATTCCCTTAGTTGATCTCACCCACAACTAAGAGTTGCTACGACCCAAAGTCGAAGACTTTAATAAACAAATCTGTCTCACACAGAAAAGTCTACAAGAATAGATAATTCTGTCTCCCACAGAAATACCTACAAGTTTTGTCCCGTCTTTTGATAAATCAAGGTTAACAGGAACCAATCGATAACCAGGACTTATATTCCCGAAGAACAACCTAGAATTATAAATCACCTCACAATAATCTAAATCGTATGATGGCGAAACTAGATATTGTGGAATCACAAACGATGAGACGAAGATGTTTGTGATTACTTTTATCTTGCCTATCGGAGAAATTAATCTCGAGTCAATTATTTCAATTGTACTCAATACGATAGAATCGGGAAAGATCATATCAAGCAACTACAGAGAAAATAGTTGGGTCTGGCTTCACAATCCCAATGAAGTCTTTAAGTCGTTAACCTACAGTGTCTCGGTAGAAACCTAAGGTTAAAGGAGAATCGACTCTAGCTTATACAACTAGTATCACACATGAAGTGTGGGGATTACCTTTCCCAGTTGCTAGAGTTCTCCTTTATATAGTCTCCAAATCAGGGTTTGAAATCTAAGTTACCTTGGTAACAAAGCATTCAAATTCACCGTTAGATGAAAACCTGATTAGATTCAAGCTAATATATTTCAACCGTTAGATCGAACTTAGCTTGTTATACACAAATGAAATATACGTCATTTAGGTTTGTGTAACCGTACCTAAATGTGTACAAGTCGTTGGTTCAACGGTAGTTAACCAAATGGTTAGCCACATGAGCACTTTCATATCAACCTTATTCATTTTCACCATAACTAGTTCAAATGACTCAAATGAACTAGTTCAAGAGCTATTCAATTGCCTAGATCTCATAGAAGTATACAAGACACAATCGAAGAAAAATTGGTTTTGACTCACTCGAATCGATTCACGAACTTTATAGCCACAGTTTGCAAATATGCATTCCTTAGTTTATATAAATTTAAGTTCACGAATAAACCAATTTTAGAAAGTAACACACTTAAGTATGCGTACTTAAGTAACCGGATTTGAGTTCGATTTGGTTATCAAACTCAACAGAAATTCACGGACGTGAACTTTCCACCAGTATGCGTACGGGTACGCGTACTTAGGTAACCGGATGAGTTGGTTTTGATTTCCAAACTCAGCAAAAATTCACGGACGTGAACTTCCGCCAGTATGCGTACGGGTACGCATACTTACCCAGTCTCCATCAACCATTTTGTATACACACAAGTATGCATACATTTGGTTCCCGGTTTTGGACTTATACACTAATGTGCGAACACACTATATATGCTTATATCCAAAGATGGTTACATATTCTAAACTCTTTATTTCAATCATTGAAACGTTCTTAGAGGATTTTAAATAGAGGTTATTCACACACTATTTTTCATCAAAGCAATTTTCAAGATATTGAAATAATCAACATAACTTTCGTCATGAGTAAAGATGAACTTGTCCAAAGCAAAAGCTTACCAACACATATTTCGAGAGCGAGATAAACTCGACTTGAAATAACAAATGTGTATAATCGAAGTCTATATAGTAATACGACTTTTGTCTCAAGATGGGAGATAGAGTAGATAGACTTTTTGAGTGATAGATAAGTTCAAGTCTCCACATACCTTTTAGTCGATGAAGTTCCACCAGTTCCTTGAGTAGTTCTTCGTATTTGTATGATGAACGCCGTGGAGTATAGAGCTCAACTACACTTTTTATCCTAGTCCGAGACTTAGCTATAAGTAGACTTGAAATCAAAACTTATAGTTTTGGCAACTAAACTTGACAACAAGCTTGAGATAGAAACGCTTGCGAGTTCGACCGAGCAGTGCTCTAACAATCTCCCCCTTTGTAAATTTTAGTGACAAAACTATCAATACATATGGATTACAAAAAATAAACTTTCTAGCTTCTCTTCCACATGCTTGATCTCCTTGGTTCTTCAACATTACTCGAAATCTGCATCACTTCCAATTACTCCAATGATTCCAAAGGTTGTAAGTTTAGCATCATCGTTGTTGAAAATCCATAGCCATAACAATGAGAAAACAAAAGCTCTCAATCATTGTTACACAGTGTCATAATATTATTACACAGCATCAAAGTTCAATTGTATCACAACTTTGACAACAATACCATGGTGATATGTATCACTCCCCCTTAGTCAATACTCCATCTCACATGGAAACCACTCCCCCTTACATAATGATCCGAAAACCATATGTATTTCTAGTGTGAACTACACATTAATTCTCCCCCTTTTTGTCAATAAAATTGGCAAAGGTACGAAAACTAGTGGGATCCTAATGAAAATTTCCATAGAGACATTTCATGACCAAAAGAAAGCACATATCAACTTTTTAGATGCAATCATATAGCCAAAACTAAATGCATTTATCAAGGAGTTTATAAAGATACAAGATAACCCCTATAATATTCCACAGCCGCACTCCCCACAAAGATTTGGCAATAAAGCACAAGTTCAAATAAGAACTCTCCCCCATATAATGTCATTCCCGAAAGAACAATAAGAGCGACCTTACTTTCTCAAGAAAATAAGGATTTCTTTGGACAACAATAAATCATATAACAATATGAAATTGTATCCAAAATACTCAATTGAATTAACCACAAGAGAACCCATGATTAATTCAACCGGAATACTAAACTAAACTAACCACCAGAGAACCCATGATTAATCTAATTGGAAATGCTCAACATAAGAAGACTTACGGAGCCACACAGTATATACATAAAAGATATGGATCAGGGAAGATCAATACTACGGATAGACAAAGATTCATTCTATCTTCCATCACTATTTGCACAATGACATACAATATACTTAATCTTTGTACACAAAAGCTCGTCCTTTCTTCCATCAATATTTGCATAATGACATAAAAAGCTTAACTTTTGTCTTTGTCGAAAATTCATTCATTCTTTTATCAATACTTGCATATCGACATACGAAGGACTTAACTTTTGACAACGTATGGGACAATCATAGTTCGCGGACGCAAACACACATATCCCATAACAAATTGCAATATATAAAACCATAAAGATTAATACTGCAAAAATCATCTTCCAAACAAAAATAATTTAGAATTTAAAGAAATAAATCTAAAAACATTGAAGATGAAAACGTTGGACATGGCTATGTGTAATCACAATAATGGCTATTCCAAACTCTAGTTATTCTTCTTAAAAACACAAGAATAAATTCTCATAAGAAGATTTCCTAGACATTGAGACCTCTGAAAAATTCTTTATCATCCCCGAACTCCTTGTCGTCAACAACCATAAGAATATATGATTCGTGGAGAAAGGAGTCAATTCCAACAAACCTTCTAGGTTGAAGATTTCGAACCAGGGCCTTCTGAATCTATAGAGTTCTCAAAACACAAGTCTTCATTTGCTAGATCTCCTTTCTTGTCTCCTTCAACTCTTCAAGAACATCAGAAAACTTCTGAGAATTTGAAGGAACAACCCTTGGCTTCCCCACATTCCTTCTTTTTCTTTTCAAGGTTGGAGGTAACGGAGATCTCTCTTTTTCCTTCGTGATTGATGGCTTAACAATCATATTAACATCTTTTCCATCGGAACACATGATGCTTGGAGTATCCATATGAGAGGAAATCATAACTTGAGTCTCAACAAGCAGTCTTAGGATAAAAAGAGTTTCAGGGAAGGAAAAAGGAATGTAGGGTTACGGAACCTTTACACACTTCAAAGGATTCACGTACGCACAACTCTTACCCTATAAAAGGCAGAATTGTCAATTTTAACCCTCTTTTTATTGATTAACAGGAAAGTCCTTTCCAATATCAATTAGATATGAAAGGCGACATGAATTCCAGACTTTACAATGCTCTTAGAGCAAAACAAAACAAAACAAAGAAAAAAAAAAAAAAAACTAAAGAGTTTTCTTTTCTTAAAGCCCGAGGTGTGCAACATCTTGTCTCTTGTAATCAGGCACATGAGACAAGATGCACTAACCAACACAATTTAAGTTGTGCTGGGGTAAACAATAATCTGTCCACCATATCCTTTTTGATCGGAATTCATGGAACCCTGTTTCTCATAGTGTTTAGACCATAACTTTCTTTCCAATGGTCTTATCTTATCCTTGGAAACTAACTTCTTTGACGAAGATAAAATCTTACATACCTCTGTGTTCTTTTGAACAAGTTTGAGCTTGTTTGCTAATCGATTTGCTCTTCGTTGAAGTTTGTTGACATGTCTTAATTTGTGTTTGTGCTTGTAACACTTTGATAGCTCATGACCCTTGAGCGAACAATATGAGCATGTCAACCTGGAATATGATTCAGGTATCCGAGATGTGCAAGCTGCTAGACACAAGGTAGAACCTGAAACATTAGACAAAGAGTTTCCAACGGAAAGATCAATTTTTTCTTCCAGATCGGTTGAATTTTATTATGAAAGAATATCAGGATTGACGTATGTATTGCTACAATTATCAAAATCAATATTTTCACAAAGAAGTGCAACACTTGACTTTTCATCTTCATTAAAATCATAGTTGTCAGACATTTCATCAAGAGTTGCAGCAAGACCTTTGTTTCCAGTGTATTTCTTTCGATTTGGACACTCATTTGCAAAATGACCAAAACCTTTACACTTAAAGCACTGTGGCATATCCTCGTCATCAGTCTCATTATTATCCCTATTTTTAGGAGGAACACGATTATGGGGTTTAACTGATGAACTGGATTTATGTCTGGAGAACCGTTTACTTCTTTTCAGAAGAAGTTCCCTAAACTGCCCTGTGATCAACGAGACTGACTTGTCAAGATCTTCATCTGATGAATCAGTCTCAGAAAGATCATCTTCAGAGATCCAAACATTTTTACTTTTATCAAGTATTTTAGTGTTTTTCGGTGCTTTGAAAGCAACATCCTTTCCAATTTTGGATGTATGCTCATGATCAAAGATCTTTAGCTTTCCAACCAACGTATTTCTGGAGAGAGCATCAAGATTATTTTCCAAATCCGAATGGGAGGAGGACCTCCTCTCGGTCCGTGCGTGAAGGTGATCGGTTGGTCCTGCGGCCATATTAACGCCATGTGCTCGTAGTGCATTGACACAAAGATCACTAGCCATACGGTCCCATTACTGAAAGCCAAATGCAACTTTCCTGGTAACTGCCATTCCCCTCATCTTTTCAATATCGCTTTGTCTATCACCATCTATTGCTTACTCCACAACAATGTCACTGTTACGTACTAAGCAGGGGACTTAATGTTGATGGTGGTTTTTGGTTCAGGGATAAAATTGTAAAACCCTGTATTTAATGCGCCGTCATTCTGCAAAGAGACGGAGCCACTTAAAAGTGATGAGTGCCCAGGCCTCTTTACTTACACATGTATTGATCAATTCAGTATATATTTATATAAAATTTATCCAGAATGGTGCATGTAGAAACAACCCCAAATATTCTGTAAATTTAATTAATCTCCCGCCTATATTATTCATTAATGTATGGCTTATTGAGTATTTTTCCTATGCTATGTTCCCCGGATGAACTCTTAATATTGGTATGACATGACAATTAGTGTTCACTCGCAGCTGAGTAGCATTAATTTCCCGAAGTATCAAGATTAAGGTCTGCATGAAAGTACTCAATCAGAAGATGCGCTAACTGCTCTCTGAGAATAAAATTAAAGAATTTTGTGTCAACACACAAAATTTATCAAATTTGATCAATTTTGTGATAGCTCACAGGATTTAAATTTTGACCTAATTGATTTGCAAAAATTAGGCTTTTTGCGCCCTGCGCAATATCTCGAACCCTGTTGGTCGAGACCAAACCTAGGTAAGCTAGGAAATTAATCCGCCATGGACTAGTAGGAGAAAAATCCTACCAAAAGTAGAAAACAAGAAGTAAAAGAGGAGCTGCGGCAAATAGAAGCAACAACAAAAGAGGCGCGGCCACGCCACTTGGCCGGCCAGTTCACCCTAGCAGGCACTGCCCGTAGCTGGCCGGCCGCGCCCCATAAGATTGCTTGCTGGCCCTTCTTTCCCTTCGACCAATCAGATCGCTTTAAATGAGCAACATACACTTTTAAATAAAGTTGGAAGTTGGTTGGTCGACGCGCCTAATTCCATAAGGAATCTAATATAGGCTGCCCATGTCAGTCTTAAAACGATCACGGCCATACGTTTTGGCTAGTCGATTTATCAAATCTAGCCACTTCATTACATGACCGGACAAGCACCACCATGCACACCGACGGGGCCACTAATACTTTGACCAATCAAAGCCTTTCCAACTCACCAACAGAGCCACTAACCGATTGCCCAAAGTTAGATGGCCGCGCGGCTTGCGAAACCCTAATTTCTGTTAAACAGCATTACATTGCTGCCGCAAAACGATATCGGCCGTCCAACTTCGCCAGCCAAATTGACCGGCCTAGATTCAATTCCGATCGACGGACAAGGCATGGATACGCGCACTAGCGGCCCGACTATAGCACTGGCCGGTCGAATAGTCTATAGCATGCCGCCAACACCAAAAACCGTTAGCCCAAAATGGGTTGGCCACACGGCTTTTTAAACCTAAATTAAATCAACGGCAGTCATTAACTACGGCAAATCATCTCGGCCGCCCAACTTCGCCAGTCGAATCGGATGGCCTAACTCCTATTCTAGGCGTTCAACAAGATGTGGCCATGATCACTAGCCACCTCCCTTCCATAAGGAACAATCTTCCACGCCGCGGCCTGCCCATATGGCTCCTAAACGATCGCCCAAAGATGGTTGGCCGCGCTTCTTGTAGGAGTCTTAAATAAATTAGCGGCAACCAATAACTTCCGCAAATCATCTTAGCCATCCAATTTGGCTAGCCAATTTAACCGGTCTAGATTTAACTTGGACCGACCAATGGGATGTCAAAATGGCTACCAGCCATCACTCTCCTATAGGGACTGACCGACCTACCTTTGGCATGCATAAATGGCTCCCAGCAGCTTCCTGAAAGTGCCCGGTCATGCTCTTTTTAAGACACTAGGTTCCGCGACCAACCAAGACAGGCTCAATACAATGATGCTTCACATGCATCGATTATTTTGAGCTGCTTGCTTAAAAGCGATGCTTTGCATGCATCGAATACATACGATATTCTATGAGTATCGGCTTCATAAATAACTTAGTTATTTAACCTAATAACGTCATATGCTATTCTTTGCGGCAAGTCTCATGACTTGGCTCGTCACACATGACTACCCGCCACCTAGCTTGCGCGTGATTGGTCAGAATAATTAGGCAAGACCCAATCAATAACTTGCTACATATTTTCTATAAAATACTCGAGACATAAACATGTAACAAACTGGGGGATATTCATCAGGGTATTGGTATGGCGGTTTACAGCGTGCGGCGTGCAACACGCCCATTATGTAAAAATGTCAGGAAAGGCAGACAGTTAGTGACATCAGAGAAGTAGTGTGTGTAAACTGACTCGTCTTCCCTCATAGTAAGACGTGGTTTTCTACATTTTCACACGACCCCACTTCTCCATCACTCAACTACTCCCACTTCCTATGAGATCATAGTACGTGCAACTATGACTGATATAAATAGGTGTCGACCTATTTTGACCAACAACACAGTTTTGGTTATCAATACATGTATCCAGAAAACACCAAAGAACTGATAGCTTACATTCCGCAAGACAGTTCCATATTCTGATACAAGTCATACAATAGCTACACCTTCAGAGTTAACCATTCTGATCTCAACACCTTCTTCGCTTCCCTCCCTAAGATCAACCCTTCTCTTTCATTTCGTGACCGAAGCAAGACTGGAACGGCCATTTCTTTGTTTAGGACAAAATTGTACAGATTGATCTCTCGAATCTCGTGCAGTGCATTTGTTTAGGGTTTAGATTCGTTTCTTGGCGGCACACCCAAATTTACCATTTTCAGGAGAATCAGTTTTTACCCCAAAACAAACAGCTGTATAAGCTACTCTCACTTTACAAGGAGATGGATGAGATGGAGCAGTACACTTGAGAAATATGATCCGTATCAATCTCTTTGCTGCCTTATCCATAATTTTTAACCACCTACGAAGGCAAGAATTTTGAGATGGAGAGGTATTTCTTGCCAACCAAAACTTATACCAATATATGCATCCTTCTAAATCATCTCTTGCTAACCTTTCAAATTTCCTTATCGGTACCAATTTTCCATTCATTTGTACCCATTTTTCTTTCTGTAAATCCATTTCTTCAACCATGATCAGAGTATGGATCAAAACGTCTCTAGATACCAATTGTCATGTACCTGAAGTACAATGACAAGGTTGGGTGATAATTTGAGGATAAACCTCTCTTGATTCTCACGAATCTGCCTCTCTGGTTCAAAAGAACACAGCCTGAAGAAGAACAAAGTTCTAATTTGGTTAATTATTCGATTACGGTTTCATTATAGAGACTTGAGAATATATATAACTCACTCACTCTCTCAATAATCGATGACCACTGACGATCCAGGTGGGATAATCTAAACCACCCAGTACAACTAACTAAATACCTACACATATATGATATGGGCACCCTCAAGAGCATGACATTAGTGTTGATGTTAACTTCATAAACCTTGACGGGATCTCTAAGAAGGCTCTGATAGATATTTCGTACGTCCACCAAAAACACATAAATATGGAGAAGTTGAAGCCTAAAACTGCAGTAATGAAGCATACAAGAGGGTTTGCTTCATATTTGCTCCAATCTTCAAAAAGTACTACTTGGTTAGAGATTACCAAAGTCTAATATGTTAGAATCATATAATTAATTGTTAGTTTGATGAAACATAAACATTTTGTAAACAACATTTAGGTATAGTTTGTTGGAATCTTGCAACAATTAACAGCACATTAGATGTATCAAAATAATATGTAAAGAACTGAATCAAAACAACTCTACCAAAACAACTTGACGAGGGCAAAATCACAGGTTTAACAAGTTGTCCTTAACACATTAGTTCACGGGTATACTCGAGATGAGTAATGTTAAACCCCTCACAACAAAGATGTGTGCAGGATAAGACTGCCCGATATAACTTGAGTTAGCACAACGCAGGTTACCCACTCTTGAACTTAGCAACAGGGATTAGAAATGAACACGCCGAGGAAAACAAAGCAAGAAGAAGATAAAAATAAGACTGGAAAGTAGTCGCTTCTAGTGTGTCGAGAAAACAGATTTTCAAGTTGTATTTATAGGAGAAGATACTTGCAAATCAAGTTAGGTTTTAGTTTACTTCAAAAACAAGTATTGTTTCTTGTAAAACAATTAAAACACGTAAAAGGAATTTTCGCATAAATAAAACTCTTAATAAAATATTTTTGGAATTAATTTCCTAAAGAAAAACTTGCAAAAATAAATTTTATTAGACATTGGACTTGGTGCATGGTATACGCGCATATGCATGGGTTGAAACATGTATTGTTTGCCCCACCCGTTCCACTCTCGTTTTACAACTTATCCATAAGATAATGGTTATATAGTGGTCATCCTTCTCTAGTATGCCCAATGTGGGACTAAAGAGATCTATTCACTCAAAGAAAATGAGTGAGTATCCATAGAACCCTTAGGTCCTAAGATCAAACCACACCACGACCAAACACATTTTATTAAAACTCATTTTTCTCCAACATAGTTTCAAAGTGGCGAAATATAAGGGATGCCAGTGTTTTTTCAGTGCAATTTTAATCCAGAGTAGGTAAAATTTCCCCCAAGAACTGAGAGACTGAAATAATGGTTTTGGTTTACTTTCATAAGATCGATCATTCTTTCAACGAATTGGAAAAGGGTCGCATCTATATGCTTTTATTGGAAAGTGGTGGGTAACTTTGTATGAGAATCTTCAGCAGAAATGGGGTTGTTTTCCTTTTTAAGTTAATTTTGTTGTTGTGTGGTGGCCCTTTCCTGTGAAGATTGGGTAATGTTGTTGTTTAGCTTTTTATTGAAGGTGAGTAAGAGGAGAAGAAAGAAAATAATGAAGATGAAGATATCGAAATTGTGGGTTGATTCTCGGAAGAAGATAAATAATGATTAGAAGGCGTATTAGAAGAGTTATGCGTGTTTTCACTTGATAGAAGTGTTTGTTCCAAGGAGATAGGGAACTTTTTAGGCGTGATTAATTATAGAAAGAGGAGGTGGTGGTGATTCCTTAGTTTCCAATGGTGGTATTTTTCCAATGGTGGCAGTAGGTATGAAATTAAATTGGAGATATGAAAGCTATGGATGGAGATTTATGGAAATTTAATCTACTATATTCGTCTTATTATTTATATTTTATCAATGATATTTTTAGTTCAAAAAATAAATAATTTAAAATTTATTAATTTGGGTAATCTTAGAAGAATCTAGAAGTTTATTTTATGAGTTTTACTAAGTTTGAAAAGTTTCCTAAAGGTAGTAGATATCCTGGGAAATAAGTTTTTTTATTTTTTTTATTAAGCATGGGATCTGTTTAGGGGGAGTTATCGAGAGAAAATTAGTAGATTCTTTTGATTAGTAAAATTATTTTTGTTGTGAAACAGAAGACAGAGAACAAAAGACACAAAGTAGAGGAGAAGAAGAAGGGAGAAATTCTATTCATCAGTGTGTAATACAAAGGTTTAGGACTCTATTTATAGAGTTTACATACTTGGTGCCCAAGTAATAGGGTCCCACTAAAGTGGGCATCTACATGTAAACTTCCATTTATAACACCCCCCCTAGATGACCACTGTATCTAAGCAATTGTCTCGTTAAAACCTTTGTCAGGAAAATCCAAAAGGGACAAAACCTGATCGAAGGGAAAGAGTACAATTGTGAGAAAACTTAGAACAGAGTTGGACATGCATATGTTGCCTCATTAAAACCTTGACAAGAAAAACCCAGTGGGACAAAACCTTGACGAAGGAAAAAGAGTACAACTAGATAGTCCAGTAAAATACCTTTTATTAGGATGCTCCCCCTGATAAGTACTTTAGTTGAATCTTGGCTTGCAAATCTTCGAGTCGACACTTCCCAATTTCTATAAAAGAATTTCTTGAATGCTAGAGATAGCAATGCTTTCATGAGAAATCTGCCAGTTGATGAATTTTTTTTGTGTGTTAGTATTCTAATAGTAGTGTTCTCGAGTCTTCATGTTTCTTTCAATACATTGAGGACTTGTGTCTTGGATTGCTAGCTTCCTGAGATGATTTGCAGAAGATGTTGATGTAGTTTATTCAACGTAGATCCAAGATGTAGATGGAGAAGATGTTGATGTAGTTTATTCAACGTAGATCCAAGATGTAGATGGATTACCATAAGTGAACAAAACTGTATTGTGGTCATACCTTATGTGGATCGGAATGACATCCAAATTACTAAGGGCTTGTTATGTTGATTCAGTCTAATAAAATGACCTAGTCAATGGTGGGAATCCACCAAATAACTGAAATTGATACAACTCCCCCTTGGATGACCACCATGTTGAATTAAATTTCCTCACTAAAACCTTTCCAGTAAAAACCCAATGGGACAAAATTTGGACGAAGGAAAAAGAGCACAAATATCAACATTTTTGAAAGAAAATTAAACGTCAACGAGATGTTGCCTCGTTAAAACCTTGTCAGGAAAACCACGTGGGACAAAACCTGGAACGAAGGAAAAAGAGTACAACTTTTGACGATTTATGGATGTTAATTAACTCAAGTATATGAGTGTTATAGAAAACAAGCACCAAACTATAGTCTATCATAGACAAATTTTAAGCAAGCATAATATTTTAACTGCAGATTTAAGAAAAATAATATTTATGCTGCTAAAGCATGGATTTTTGTGTTTTTAAGGACTCCTCGAGAGACCTATAACGTTGAAGTCATCAACTAATTAATCGAGATTTTTGGTTTTGTACCAAAATTTTAAAAACACATAAAGGATTGTTAAACCTAACATAGTTGAGTCAAGTGGCTGCGTTAATGTAATTCGAATCCTCCAAGTATCACAAATTTGAAAATGTTCTCCGACCATATAAGAGTCCTTCAAGAACTACCATGCCAATTATATAAGGAGAGCAATTATTGAACCAATCCTAGGGTCTAATAAAAATAAAACCCTCAAATCGTTTTTACAATGAATACATTTCTCGTATAACAACGCAATATGACTACACCAACCTTTAAGCAATAGGCTTGGCAATTTTAAAGTGTTAAGTCTTGGATCCAAAATTGTGTTAATCGAGAAACTAAACCAATCTAACTTGGATTGTATGCCAACCAATCACATATGTCGATATTCCTCTGCAGAGGGGTTAACAACCACCATCTTTATTGTTTCAGTAGCTACTGTAAATGAATATTCGACAATGCATGCATATCTTGAAAAATTCATAGAATTGCTGGTACCAGCGCTCGCAGGCATCATAATCTCCCCATCTTCCAGTGAGGAAATATGAACTATGAGAATGTGGATCTTTTTGATAGACTCTATTGGAGCACTATCTGTAGCATCTTATAAATGCTACGTTTTTTTAATAAATGTGACTGGATTTGCATTTCCAAGAAGCAAAAACTTATTAAAAGCATAATGAAATATTTTTGCGCCTTATTTGAGATGGCAGCCTTTTTCGATTTGATCATGATGGGAGAGAAATTTATATAACTTTTAAGTTAATGAGCACCAACATCTGGTAGTGTAGTCTCCCCCTGATTATGGCGGAATACTTTCATCTCACGTATGAAAACAAGTTTCGTAAAGTATTATCCGATTAATTCGAGACATATACTTTATTGTGAAATATGTCTTTCGACATAAAAAAAATGTAGTCTTACTATACATATATATTTAGGATCAACCATGGATTGCTTTTGGAACAAAATAAAATAAAATAAAAATTATATGTCAAAACCAAAAGCATTGGAAATATGCAAACAAATTAAGCCTCCATTAATTATGTGACCTATTGGGCCAATGAGATAATTATTGAGAATAAATTTATGGACACACTTTTTGTGAAAGAAAATTATATCAAGATCGATATAGTCATTACGAGGACTAATTATGTGGCCTAACAAGCCGGGTGCGCACCCATTGATCTTTAGTGTCCTACCGTATTCTAACTACAAGTAGAACAGTCTCAATTTTGGAGATTAGTACTAGGAGAATAAAAAAATGCTCAATATCCCTCAGGAATCGTGTTGGTGTTTACAATTATGAATAACATAATAACGATATTTAGTCCCTTTAGGATCGATAGGGGAAAACCAAATCTAGTTGGTTTATATGTTTCTTTTTAAGAAAAATAAAGAAATCATCATCGCTATTCTTTGTAAAGAAATATCCAGTTAGTGGTTGATTAACGATGGTTTCTTGTAGGGAATAATAGAAACCAATCAATGTTCCTTGCAAGGAATGGAACCATATTAGCCTAAAAATAATTTAGACTGCCAATTTATTTACATCTCATCTCCTAGTATTGATGGAGGAGAGAAAACCAATATCAATTGGTTTATACGATGTACCAAAATCGTTTCAATGACAACGAAAAATGTCGTTTTAGTCATCGCATATGGAAAATCCATTTTATGGTTACAGATAGTTTCTTGTAAACGAATAGAAACAACATATAAAAATCACATGATCTTTCTCCAATGGAAGAAGATACCAAACTCAATTGGCCGGAGGTTTATGAACCATGCATGTGAATCGTGATTAAAGGTAACCAAATATGCGATAACACCAATTTTTGGTGATTATAGTTTCATTAGAGGAACAGAAACTATAAAAAAATCTTTCGACTGATTTTTTTTTATTTTTTTTCATTCTCTACATGAAAAGAATAAGAGAAAAGAAAAAGACTGATTACCCATACATAATACAACTTAATGTGCACACCCAAAAATAAAATACTAGTAATTAAAACACAATTAAAATTTTACTGTATAGCGGTGAACGGCCGCGACATCTAAACGTCCATCATATGGGTACCTTTTGGCTCATATATCCTCCGATTGAAACACACGGTGACAAAGATGAAACTTTGTAATCACAGACTCCATCCATGAGTTGCTTTTTCCAAAAACCTAGTGTGGAACTTCTTAGTTGCTTTTTTCCAAAAACCTAGTGTGGAACTTCTTTGTGCCGTGGGAACGGCCAAACTAGTGGCTGTGTATGAAAAAAAAAAGCAAAATACTGTGATTAACACAGAATGAATATAACAATGATTTATCATGAAAAGAGGAAGATTTCTTGACGCGAGTCTAGCTCTATTAGTAAACTTGATCACTGATGTCGAAATATGCATAGACCAAAAAGAAAAAGAAAAACATAAACCCTTATAAGCTTAACTGATCGATTTTATGTAAGTTAAGATGAAAAACTAAAATCCTAAATAAACAAATTTAGGGTTCTAAATAAATGAATAAAAAGACTGTAAAAAGAAAATCAATTGTTATTTATTTATAGCTTAGTGATTAGAGCTACGTTGATGATGACGTGTTGTGAAACAGAAGACAGAGAACAAAAGACACAAAGTAGAGGAGAAGAAGAAGGGAGAAATTTTATTCATCAGTGTGTAATACAAAGGTTTAGGACTCTATTTATAGAGTTAACATACTTGGTGCCCAATTAATAGGGTCCCACTAAAATGGGCATATACATGTAAACTTCCGTTTATAACAATTTTATTATTATTAAATTGTGTTTACCTTTATTTTGATTTTTATTTATAGACAGATTCACCCCGAGGTCTAAATAATTATTTTATCAATAGTTATAATTCTTTAGAGTTGCGGGGTCTGGATGATTGGCTCATAATCGTTATTCGTAAGAATAACTTGAGGTCTGAACAATTTATCTTCTTTCTACCGTTCTATCGGTTACTTTGCAATTCATACTCCGCTGCAGGAATTTATCATATCTTTTAACGCTTTCGATCTGCTTCAAAATGGTGCAAAGAAGGATTACAGAAAAGGGACCGTAGATGAAACTAAATCCCAAAAACTCGAGCCAGCTATTTTTTTTCTTGTAAGAATGGTTAAAATGACATTGAGACGATTCTTATTTGGTATTGAGATCTCATCAACGCAGAGTAAAGAAAAAGATGAACAATCTAACTTATTGAGCAAGAACAACAATTAGGCATATTTTGGATATCTTGACTTTGGTCAACTAGAGGGCCGGTCTTGAGAATTGACCGCACTACTTTGAGTGGCCTGATTTTACATATATTTGGGCTGAATCCAGCGAACAGTAAAATAATTCGGGAAGTGCTCCCATGCGCTTACAGTATCTTCGTCGTCAGTAATATATACGAGGATGAGTAAGTTATAACCGACAGATAAGTATCTTTCTTGAATTAGTTGTCTTATAAATAAACTACGCCATTTTAATGTAGTTTGTTAGTACTAATAGTTTAATTTAATGAAACACACAAAAAGAAATAGGGACTGAATTAGTTACCTGAAATTATTTTTCCTAAATTTATTCCATGCATTCAGTTCTTGTGAACCCACACTTTCACTATTGGTTTAAGTAGGAAAAAAATATCTTCTTTTAAGAAGATAGTTTGGTGGCATTATATACTCTAATTTCTTAAAAGGGTTACGGTACCGATTAAGAATGGGCGTCGAAAGTGAAATAAGGAATTTTATCAAGGTATGCCTAATAGTTCTTGCATCACTAACCTATTGTCACTTCATCTCCAAAATCATCCCAAAGGGATTCCTAAGACTATTTTCAATACTTCCCGTTATTTCCATTTTCCTTTATCTCCCACTTTCGCTTTCTTCTGTCCATTTTATTGGCATCACCGGTTTCTCAGTTTCATGGGTCGTTAATTTCAAACTTCTCCTCTTTGCATTCAATCATGGTCCTCTATCAAACCCATCACTTGACCCGTCATATTTTTCACTCAAACAGTTCATTTCCACTGCTTGTCTTCCTATAAGAATCAAACAAAAAATACAATCTGGAGAAGCTATCCATGGTCGAACCATTAGTAGAAAAAACAAATTTTCATCAATAGTTCTCCTAATGAACTGCTCAATAAAAGTTTTAGTAATGGGTCTACTAATTCATGTTTATAGTAGCAAACAATATATACACCCCTTCTTTTTATTGTCCCTTTACATTTTGCACTTGTATTTCATGACAGAAGTCTATCTTGTCGTCTCTGCTGCCCTTGCTCTATTTATTCTAGGATTAGATGATCTGGAACCACAATTCATAGATCCATTCATTTCAACATCACTCCAAGATTTCTGGGGTAGAAGATGGAATCTCATGGTTACCAATATTCTATGGCTCACGGTATACTTGCCCATACGATCCTTTTGTACGCATGTTTTAGGTAGAAAGTGGGCAACAATTCCAGCCATACTGTTAACATTTTGGGTTTCAGGGCTAATGCATGAATTGATAGTATATTATGTCACGCGAGTATACCCTACTTGGGAAGTGACTTGTTTCTTTGTGATACAAGGGATTTGTATAGCTTTGGGAAGTATAGTGAAGAAGACAAATTCGGTATTATATGATAGGTTTCAATTGCATCCATGGATATCTGGACCTTTGATTTTGGTGTTTCTTGGTGTTAATGTAAGTTGCTTCTACTTCCCACCACTTCTGAGAAATAGCATCGATGACAGAGCAATTGGCGAATACCATATATTCTTGGATTTTGTTGTCGAGAAGTTGGCAAGAAAACAGACTTGATGAAAAGTAACCGTCAAATAAACATTATCTGTTTTATAAGGTGATGATTTAATATTAGCATCTACTTGTCGTAATATTATAGATCAGTCCTCCGAATATGCATATACCAGTGCTGTTGCATTCAAAATCTAACACTCTTCATCTTTGTCATGGATCCTAATATCTCATCTGCAAAAAGTATGCATTTCTTTTTGTTTTCCCTGTGAGTTCTCTGAGGAAAAAAAACAGGTTCTTGAAAATGAATGATAAATTTTCAAGTAGCAGGAAGGGGCATAATGAACCTTACCTCCTGCAGATTTATTTACAAGGAAAAGGAAAGACTACGGAATGTATGCATCATTTGATGCAGAACTTCACCAGTCATGAAAATTAGGCAGGCCTGACCTGTCACAGACCACCTGATGTGTCTGTCTCCGTAGTATGTAACTTAGAGATTGTTGTTACGAACTACAGAGCCACATCTATGGATTTCTCATAGTGGTCACAAAGGGGACAAGCCTTCTATACTCTCTCCTCCTCCCAAGTGCACAAGTATCAAGAACTCGCCCTAAAATGAGACGGGTACTCTGCAAAGCAACCTCCCTCGGTGGCAATCCCCCTGATTCTGTTGCACCACCAACACTATTTGTGCCCCCCATCCCAACAATACCATACTGCAACTGCCCACTATGATCCTTAAACGAGGTCTGAGGAACAAGCATTTTCTCTTCACTTGCACCATTCTCTGTTGTCCCTAGGACGTGTGGAAGAGTAGCTCCAGTAAACGTGCTACAACTCTGCAAAAGGGCTTCCAACACACTCAATGCCTCCCAACATAACGTGCTCTCCACAAGTTGTGAGACAATCGCGTATACATGTGGGCTTTGAGCCGCATCCATTGACGTGTGCTGTAGCAAAGCTTTAAGCATCAGCAGGATTACACGTTGGTACTCGACGGGGCCCTTCTCCAGAAGCCGTAACAAGTGTCCAAAAGCCAAAGCTGAGTGCTTTGGGAACCATTCTTGGCATAATAGTGGTGAAACACAAGCTAGTAGGTTATCCATGGATGCAATTTGGCCTCGAGAGTAGGCTAAAAATACTACCCCTAGTTCATCCAGTGATTTTGCATGGCACCAGACTGATATATTGGCTGCAACAGAGCAAGCCTTTTGGTATTGTTGTTGGAGCGGGGAAGCAGGAAAGAGTTGCAAGTCCTTGTTGAGCTGCAAGCAAAGCCATGGAAGCAAGCCTGTAATGTGCATCAGAAGTCGTGTTTCTCCATCCCCAAATATGGAATCACATGAGTGCACCGTAATCCGGGAAAGCACGTCGACAGAGTGCCCATGACTGACAGTTGACATGAGCCCTTTAAGCACAAGAGGCTGTACCCCTTCGAAAGTTGGTACCCTACCACTAGGTCTAGGAGGAAGTTCACTTACTGCCCTCCTTGTTTCCATCTTTTGAAGTTCACCCATGTTGGAGGTATCTAGCTCCTCTCTAGGCATGCTTGAAAGGAGGACATTCTCAGTTGTTCTGTCTCTGAACGACAGTCGATCAATCACACGAGAAAATAGCTCAAGGACTTGGCAATACACATGGACGAAATCCAGGTGCATCATAGCAACACACCCCCAGAAAAGCTGAGGGTAAAGTATCACCTTCTCTGGCTCCATCGACTCCACCATTACTTGTAATGTTAACAGAATCTCCATGGAAAACCCTAAAACCGATGGTATAGGGTTCCCCAAGCACCTGTGAAGGCACCGCAGGAGTGAGACACATGTGTCGCTATTGACGCTTGGACGTAATGCACGGTAAATTTGGTGGGACCTGCAAGCAAGGTGCCTGGACATGCATTCCATTGCCCATTTAATTGCCTCAGTCCCCCATGTCTCCCGAAGATCTCCTTGGAAGAAGATTGCATCAACCATGCTTTGAACTAGAGCAGATAGAAGTGCCGCACTAGGAAGTTCAGTTCGCAAGACCGTGGGGTCCTCATTCTCCCACATCATGCTTCCTCGCTTAGACTGGACATACTTGATCAAACTTACAACCTGCTGTTTGTTTTCCCCATCAATGTTCTCAACATCATAAAGCTCCAAGTGGCGGCCAGCTAGAGAGTAAAGCAGATTGACAAGCAAGTGTTGGCAATGCTCAAGCACGATATCTTCTGAACTATCCATTGACACAAATGTAACGTGGAACAGCAAGGGTAGATGCTCCCGAAAGTCCTCATCATTCTCATAGGCAATCTCGGCGAGAAGAATCAATGCTATGTCCGCATGAGTCAGTGAGTGTTGTTGGTGACCTTGTAGGGCTGATTGCAACTCTCCAGCGTTCACACCATGCATCACACCACCATAATGTAATCCATCCTCACCAAAGTTTGGTGTGTCGCTGAAGTAGTCTACACTGTCACGTGACATATTGCGGTTGCGTAGGGTGCCTGTTGAACTTCGGACTCCCATCAAAGGTCCCGACATGTTTACCATAGAAGGAAGGAGTTGTCCTGATCGTGCAGCACCAACAGGAACTATGCTCACCTCTGGAGGCATCTGACTTAATGGGCCCGAGATGCTGTGTCCCGCTGCTGTTCGCCAGCTCAGGGTCCCACTTGTATTTCTAGGTGGACCGTCAAAGGAACCCCGAACAAGTAATGGTGACATGTGGGACTGACTATCAACAACCGATCCAATATGTGATGCTGCAGTTGGTCCCTGAGAGAATTCCAACAGAAAATTTCCGCTAGCCTCACCTTTGTTCGTGCTAAGCCTTATCGGTTCCACGCTATCCTCCAGCATTCGTTGAGCTAACTGATAAACCAAGTGATCAATTGTACGTTGTGGACATATCCGAGCTAGATACAGACTTACACGTTTGGCGACTGAGAAATAGGTTGCAAACGCTCCACTTATTTCAGGAGATGCATTTGAATCGCAATCTTCAATCCCTTTAATAATCAAGAAATCGAGAACTGGGCTTATGTTCTTAGGCTTGCTAGCAATAGTGCTCCAGAGCTTCTCGATTTCGTCAGGAAATTGGTCTCCGTGCCGCATCGTTACATAGTAAAGACTTTTTAATAATCTTTCACTCCAACCTGAGTCTTTGAGTTTCCAAAAGTTAAGGTTCTCAATCCACGGCGCCATGCAAGTTAACACCTGATGTTGGGCGATAATGTCAACAGCATCCAGCTGCCTTTGCATAATCTCCTCACACAGAAGCTGACTAAGCTCAGGGTGGTCTTTGGCAAGTTTGCAGGAGAGCTTATATTGGAATTGATGATAGGAGTCAGGAAGGTTGCCAACAACAGCAGCTCGGTAACTACCCGATCCTTCAATACCTTCCTCTGCCCACTCACGAATGGATAAGGTCTCAAGCATCTGAAGGGCGTCGTCACGGATCTGTCTCGATGGGTCTACCACCTTATAGAGGATCAAGCTTAGAAGTCTTTGTATTTCACATTTGGGGATTTCTTGGCGCATATAGACTTCAGCTAGCACGCTAAAGTAACCATCAGCTGTGGCAGCATGAGAATAGTAGCACTGTAGAAGTAATGAATAAAGAATGTTTAAGCCCTTAAAGATATAGTATCATTCAAATGTAATGAAATAAATAAATAAATAGTATATACCCACTTATCAACTGAATTTTAAAAATAAGGTGAGATTATCTGGCCTTAATTGTTTGACAGATGAAACACCCCTTTCAAACTCAATCTAGAGCTGAAGCATGCAAGGTAATGATCAAAGATTTCATCTTGCTGAATGTCCTACCTCACCATGTCGATTGAAAATCAGCCATAGCAAAGGGGGTAGAATACAGAAATTTCACCTCTCTTATTGTTTTTTCAACAAAAACTGCTTCAAAATGTCTCATTGAGTAAGACTTTATACTATGAGTAAAGAGTCTACACTAACGAGTCGTAGCACAATACCTGGTCAATGCAAGCGTGAAACAGATCCAAATTTGTTTGAATAAGATTTTTTAGAGCTGTTTTAGCTAGGGAAACCCGCAAGCCCTTTTTCTGATCACGCCCAACACTAGCACGCCCTCCATCCGCGTATCTCGGAGTTCTTGAATCAACTGGTGAGTACCCATAAGGTGCCCTAGGTGCTGGCTCAGTGAACAACCCATTGATCCAGTATATTACCTTTCCACTCATCTTTCTTGCATTATCATCAAAGCAAGGACCATACAACAATGAAGCCATGGCATTCATTGAGGCCCACTGAATTGCCTCAACTTGTTCATTCATTTCTTTGTCAAACGATATCCTATCTACAGACTCCTTTGATCGACCATGCTGAGCTTGCTTGTAACGGTCGATTTCACGTCGATATTCAGTTACACCATCCTGACCACCTACTGTGGTACCAACTTCATCACACCAAGAGAGAAGAAGATCAAAGAGTCGTTTTCGAGTTTTGATATCAAATTTCTCCGATCTTGATTCCACAAAGTCAGGGGCTAGTGATCTTAGAACAGACGCTAAGGCATAGCGGAGAGGTTGCACTTCTTGAAAGCTATCTGTGGTTGATGTTATGATTTGTCTTATAGTTTCTTCAATGAACTTCAAATAATGGAGACGGAAAACTGGTTTTCGGTTCAGCATCCCGGGCCAAACATTCTCGGCAACAGTACGATATATATTTGCAATGTGAATACGGAGTTCCTCTCTCCGGGATTTCTGACTCTGCATATACCAGCGATGATTTAGAGTATAAGATAGATCAGCAACAGATCAAAGTCACTTGTGCCAAATAGAAAGCATTCCAAAAGTTTGAGGTTATGGAATAACTTCCTCAGAGCAAAGAGTCTCTCCAAATTCACTGCCAATAATTTAAGTTAATCCTCACAGAAACATAAATTCCAATATACTGAACCTGTCAGTCTTATCATAGTCTTATGCACGAACAAAGACATCTAACAAATAGTAAACCTAATTTGACATGCTTTGCTTCATATGTTAAATGAAATCCCTCTGTGATAAGACTATGATAACAGAAATGTCAATAAACAATAAACCTGCTAACCCACCTTCCACTTGGGCTTTCCTTCTGTTTCAGATGAAATTTCTTCTACAAATAATGCAAGCTCACCAAACATGATTTGACAGACCTCAAGATGTGATCGGCCAAGAGCCATGGTAGCTGCATGCTGAATCATGAAAGCAAAATCAAATAATGAACCAGATTAATGCACAGATAAAAAAAGGAACAGAAAAATGAAAATTTAAATTTTCTAAATAGAAAAGAATGTGGTGGTGAACTTGGCTTTCTTCTTTATCCTGATGTGTTTCTAGCCAACTATAACTTGTCCAGACAAAGAATGTTATACCCCTCTAATTGTCTATTACTTAAAAAATGAGCCTGACATTAGAATCACAAAACCACCTACTTAATAATCTTTTCCTTTGCCAATCGTCATGAGATGGGGTGTGTGGATTGGGGATTGGGTAATGTGAACGTGATTATTACACGGACTTACCATGTGAGCTTCAGATCCAGATTTTAGTGAAGGGAAGATGAGAGAGTAAAGTTCTTTGGTTACTGCCAAACTACCAGCTTCAGGTGGACAAGAGCATGCAAACATAGCATATACAAGCCATTGATCTAATTTGTTTTCAGTATCTTGTGATTGGTGAGCCTTCCCACCTAATTCTGCAGGTGTAATATGAGCAAGCCGCCGCATTACCTCCAACCTGCCATGTTGAAAACATAGGAATCTCAGTGGCTCTTTCAACCAATATGGATTCAACATATACCAATATTGACAACACAAATAGGGAAAACAACAATCTTAAAGGTTAGGAATAGTATAGCCATCAAAATTCCGAATTCAAAGATTAAATTTAACAAAACCCTATACAAAACAGAAAGATGGTCTTGCTCTACAGAGTTCATTTAAAAGAAGACAAACAAAACTTAGCTAGACATATAAATGGATGAAGAGAGCATCGATTGCCATTCAAAAACTATGGTTAAGTAAGGTTCATTTTCAGTTGAAATTTCATTATATTTAGTACAAAAAGTATCGTAAACTATGCTTCATGTTCTGTATGATACTACGATTCTATGTTTTCCATATCCGAGAAAAGAAAAGAAAGAAGTGCTTGCTTAGGTCAACCCAAAAGTTCTGCTACCAAGAAATTCCCCTGAATTTACTCCCTGAGAAAAAGAATGCAAAAGACCTTGAACATAAAATTCAAATCCATCTTACATAGATACGATCAACAGGAGGTTTCATGAACCGACTTGACTGGTACAGAACATTAAAAGTGGACTGAATAATGTAGAAGCATTTTCTTACTTTGCTTCCTGCACTGAACTCGGGCAAAGTTCACCAGCATATTTCACAAGCTCACTGACACAGCGAGCCCATCTATTTTTATCAGGGCCTTCTAGAAGGGAATAGAGTGTCACATCAGCAGGAACTGCATCCTCCCGTCTCAAATCAAAAGGTCGACCAGAATCACAGTAGCAGCTCTGAACAATGTCTTCCTGTAAACTTAGGTCAACAAGTTTCAGGGCCCTGACCCGGCACGATGGACTTGAAAAAAGTAAAGAAACATGAAGCACCAAAAAATTACTAAGAGAAGCAGAAGACTCGCCTCATTTTCTTCTAGAACATCAATTACAAATATCGGTTCAGCTTCCATTCTCAGCCTAAAATCAGACCGGGCATTTACTGAAAAATTTGTTATATCATTTCTCAGAGCGCGAACACATCGAAGTAACTCTAATGCTGTGTGTCTGATTTGAATATCCACGGAACTGAGAAAGATAAGACCTACAGCATCCATCTCAGATGCACGAAATTCAACCGCCTCACCTGTCTGAGGATTGTAAGGAGGTGGCCTACAGATTGTTTCATTTCCTTGGATAGCCCCCTTCGTATTCTGAAAACCACTATCATGTTCAAGTCTCTCATCAGACAAACATGCTCTCCAGAAACGCATGAGTTCCACTAGGCGTCCCAGTGATGTTTGAATAAGAAGAGGGAATTCGTCTGGGAGCCGAATGATGAAACTGGCCATTCCTTTCATTACTGCAAAGCGGCGCTGGGGAAGGTACCTTAAAATCCTATTCAGAACTTGAACAGCTTCTTCACGAACACCGGGATCAATACTTATGCCATGTTGAGGGATTATTTCAGTAATCTTATCACTTCGACCGACTTCTTCAATCAGATATGGTATGCATTTAAGTACTGACCGGAAGAGATGTCCCTGGGATTTTTCTTTGGTGTCTGCAGATCAAAATAAATGAGGAACTTTATACCCCGCATGGGAGTCAGGTTATCATTAGTAGCATAATCATCATAGTAGTTCAAAGTTATGTCCCTGGGGGCATTTATAACTTATAAGCTCACCACAAGTGGTGAGAGCATTAGCTTAGAAGTTTAATTAAATGGTTGTAATTATATTGCGTGCATACATGTATACATACATTCTTTATCTCGCAATACTAACCAATAGTCAAGATAGTTTAAATGCTATCTCACAAATCAGAACTGAAGAAATTCAATACATGATTTCACCTCACTCCTCTAACATTGACTGCCTATTATCAATATGTGAAGTCTACACTTTGGCAACTCAGTAGATCATATCAGATGCCCACCAGCCCATCGTCAGTTAAAGATAAAAAGCTATCCACATTTACCTCTTACATCAATACACAAATTAATATGGCAAGGATAATTACCTATCGTCGTCTTTGATGAAGTAAGAAGAGCTTGACAGTAGGTTCTGTTGCAGGACCTTAAGATTGACTCGATTGCAGACTTCACTTTTGGAATATGGTGACCAACATCATGACCTGTCAACAATCTGTATGAGTCAAGTTTCTGCAGTGAGAAATGTGACTGAAAGTTGCTAATGATGTTTGTTAGCACAATTCTATTTACAGTGAAACACGTGTTTCTCTTAAAAAGACCAGAATGCAATCGAGTGACCCTATTTTGTAACCATAGTATGCTCACTAGAAGATGATCCAAGAATTGACTTTATGTTTGTGTCGGCGCAGAATATAACACATAATGGATCACCAGCACCATCCCATAAAAATCATGTCCTTTAAAACTTCTAACCCCTCAAGAATATAACTTTATAATGGATGGAATGGTTTAAGAAATTTACCGTGTGGATAATAGGGGATAGAAGTTTTAGACTGGTATGATTTTTAGGGGAGGATAAATGTTGCATTAAGGAAATCATTCGCACTAGTAATCAACCCTTGAATCATCTTCATGAACTCCCTGAGCCACATGGTCAGCGCAGTAGTCCTTCTCAAATTACGACAAATGACAAGGATGAATAACAACCTTGAAAAACTTGCAAGCTAGCCTGTGGATTTGTAGGAGACCGAAAAATGGCCAGCAAAGCCCGTAAGCCAATAACCTTCGATTCGCTCAAATTTTCGGATTTCAGAAGTTCCAGTATCATGTGGTTCATGGCAAAGTCTAAGTTACTTTCTGCGATAGTCACACAAAACTCAACAAGTTTATCATGTTGGGAATCCTGAGTTAGAAGTCCTTTCCTCAAAACAGTTAAAAGCTGTGCTGTTACACTGTCTAGGTAGTCCCATACGCGATTTCTAGGTTGGTAGTCTGCATAAACATTTAAGTAAAATCTAACGACTCGATGAAGACAGTCCAAAGCCATGAAGCGATGGTTCTTGTCCTGCCACAGAAAGACTAGATAGCATCAACTGATGACAATTTGTAATTGGTATTAAACAGATTGAAAATACTACCTCCTTGGCTAACTGCATGAAGCCACCTATTTGTTTGAATATAATGAATACTGGTAAACTTACCCTTAGATGCTTATACAGATATTCCATGTGAGAACCAAAGTTGTTACTGAAAGTTTGTGGATCACCCAAACAAAGAAGAAGGGTCACCATAGGATAACCAACCTACAAAGAGAAACATCTAAGTATAAGTAACATATCTTAATATTACAATAGTGCACTAAATAATCTAGCTATCCGGCACATATAAGATAATAATTGGGAACCAAAATGTCATCATATCGCCAAAGTAAAAGCATTTTGAAGTTACGAGGCATACTGTTAATTACGATAACAAAATCATTGATCATCTCTAAATGCACTTACAGATATATGTTTGCTCTGTTTCTCTATCCAATGCATAAGTTGGCCTCTTATTCTAGCTACTGCTTCATACCACAAACTCAGGGCAGGGTCAACACCTGATGGGGGCCATTGGTTTTTTCCACCATCTGCAAGTGGCGCAAGTATGCTCGAAAGCATATTACATAGAGCATGATGGAGTTCACTTTTCCTTTTATGTGGAGCCCGATTAAGGGGGTTTGCTTTTGACACAAATGAAGCGGATGCATTAAGTCCACCCTCAGACTTCACCTGGGACAATTAATTACTTGAACGCTAATGAAGACTGAAGATTGGTATGAATAAAAAAAACTTATAAAATAACTAATAAATTAAGATATACCCCGAGTTTAAGGTACCGCATCCCATTAATGATACTAAGCGTCTCACTTCTGGCAGCACTCGTGTCAATACGGCGCGTATTAAGTTCCATAAAGAAACGCTCAGTGACAGAACTAAACCTATAAAAAGAAGTGAAAAAAGGTGTGAAAAACCTAACCGGACCTTCAGGTGAATGTTTGTGGATCCACATACCCAGCGAAAAGAAAGATAAAGGCTGATGTACCTGATCCGTGATAATGCACCTAGGAGCTGTGCAACTAAATCTAGAAGGAGTCCACGCAAATCAACCAACGAGGGATATTCAATCTGGCTTACAACCCTGTTTAAGTTGTTTCAATTAGTAAAGTATCCAAAAAAACCTGTGATGATGACTGGTCACAAGATAATTCAAACCTGCCATAGATGTTCAGCAAAACTAAGAACTCAAGTTAGATTGGCTTATGCCAGATACCATATACATATAGTAGGTCATGCAAACTAAGATGAAGGCAATACAGGACCTCACCTGTCAGCATTGATTAGCCAGTCAAATACAAAATTTTCGAGCCCAGACCAAAGTTTCTCTGCATTTAGGATGTAACCATCAGATTAACTGTTATCCATGATAACAATGCGATCCAGCAAAACATAAATACATAAAGCATGCCTGTAAGTCCTTCCACTGGGCAGCACTCCACAAATCGAATACATGCTGAACAAAATATACACTCCACGGAAAGCTGAATTGAAGAAACAAATATCATAAACATGGAGAAATGGTAAGTAAAATTGTTGCCACAGAAATAACACAAGGAACTTCACTATTCCGATTCTGTTTGACGAGCAAGAAATGCAGACCTGTTGTATACTCAACTCAAATTTCATATCAGATCTTAACAGTATGACACATGGAATTGTACTTACTACTGTATATGCTCTCAATGTAGGACCAGGAAGTCAATGGTAATTTGTGAGATTGGTCATTTTCATTTACCCCTCTTTGTTATATCAGAATAGTGCAACATATATCCAGTAGAATGTTCTCTTTCCTGAAGGACTTAGATCCCCTACAATCATAGTGTCAGAATGAGTTGATCACACATGAATGTGCAGTGTAGACTGACTAACTGAAGGGTTTCTACACTGCAAATTACAGATCCTGCAGAGAAAACTTCTTGCTAATGATTTTTCATACGGTGTTCCCAGCCCCAGCACGTGCAAAAATATAAATAGAGAAATGAAGAAGATACTTCACATCAAATTATGAGCACTTCATTCTAGTAAAACAGGAAAGACAATATGGCGAGTTCTTTGCATGATTAATCTTTTCCGGAGAAGCAAAACTCCATAACATTATATATATATTGAATTGCTAAATTAATGGTTTATCTAGCAAAACGAACTGCTAAATTATCTATTCATTTAGCAAAACAAACTGTCATCCCAAAGTTCATACTCCAAAATTTAACTGCTAATTAATCAACTGTTCATCTAGCAAAATGAACTACTATCCAACAACTCATTTATTCTAGCTGTTCATTTTCGTAAATGATTTGTCATCCCACAATCAACTGCTAGGAAATCTAGCAAAATCAATATACGGATTAAAAGAGAGGTTTCTCTGGTTCAGTGGTGGTAAAAATCTATTACAAACATAAATAAATCTTTGACAAACCTTTTTCTGGAATGTAGAGGCATCATTTGCACCCTTTGGAGATTCACTGCAACACAATCAATGCATCCAATAAGAATCTACTTAGCCAAATAGGCAGCTCCAAAACTCAAGAATTATATAGTTAAACTCATTCGCTTAGATAAGTGGTTAAGCTCAGGAATGGTGTATTTAGAAGAATAAGAGGAAAAATCCCTAAAAGAAACTACAAGGAAAACATTCCTTCACGTACTAGTAGAAGTGGAGAACTGCAAACGACATATTATTCAGAATAACCAAGGCCCTATGATGCAGGGGCATAAAACCATCATCCTAATTCACACAAATGGAACTAACAAGTGACAGTCAGCAACTAGGATACAACCAACATAGTTTTAACATGAAATATCCACTTTACCATGTAGCATTGTTGCTATAATTAATAGAATCAAATTAACAATTCAAATGTTGAAGCTGGTTCGATATACCATGGTAAGAAAAGAAGGCATATTTTCACTCATTTCTAATTAAATATCTTGAATATTCATAATAAAAACAGATGAAAGTAAAGCTAGGTGTGTACCTTTCTCGCCACTTTAACAGCGCTTCAAGAAGAGGGACAGGTGTATGTTGAGCTACCATAGCTAATGAATCCAAAACTTGCTCATAAGCTGGGTCAGATGGTCGTAGGTATTGTCCATCCTGTTTATAAGGCATGAGCGATTAAAAAATGCAAAAGTACTAATATGAGCAATTTCTATGTGATGTATAGCACCAGAAGCATGATTGTTTCTTCTAAAGCCAAAAAACTGAATAGGTAAGAACTAGTTTTTATTCTTCAAATGTTTATTCATAAGCAGAATATCAGTTCAATCCTAAGATGCCACTCCTATCTAACGATGGTGGTGGTGGATAAGTTTGTGACGGGACCAACTCGTACTAACACTTCTGACCTTGTGTTAGTAGCTAGATCACAATGGTGTTAATCAGGTTACCCTTATTTACTTTCATATGTCCGAGGATCTGCATAGCCAGTTCCTTTTATCCATTCACAAACTTTTATGATTCTAAACAAGCAAATGACCATCCTCCATCCATATCAGTTTATCCCATTTTGGCATCTTAAAAGTTCAAACCTTAATTTAGCATCTCAAGTGATGTCAGAGTTGACTCAAATATATGTGAATCTCTCCTTTCCTTTTTCCCCATCTTTAAGCAAACTTGGCATTTCTTATTCCATTCATTACTTTACAAACTTGGTAAGTTAAGCTAGAATTTCCCCTTAAGTAACATCCATGCCATGCTAGAAGAAAAAACCTCCTCTTTCGATATTTGGAAGGAACATAATTCCCTCCAACCACTTCAGTCATTTTTCTTTCCATCCTGCACAACAAATTACGGCATTTCCCGAGATGGCATTGACATTGCCCTTTCTGCAACTTAACACTGGGGCAGGGTTTAGGGGAAATTGGGAAATTATGACAGAATAACAACTTCCTATGATCCATATATCAGTTGGATATATAAAAAAGCCTGTAACCACCATAGCCGATAAAATTATGATTCACAGGATTCATTAGTGCTAATAATGTGCATCCATAAAACCATCTGGTTTTCGACTATATATATGTTGGATTCCTTCGAGTTATCTAAGATAGTCGGACTGTATATCTGAATTTCGATTCCTAATCAGTTCTCTATCCATAGATTCTGATAAATCTAAAAACATAGGGTTTAAATCTGTAATTTGATCAAAACAAAACTTCAACAATAGTATGATTATGATGATGTACCTGTGCTTGAGCTGTTTCAATACGACGTCTAGCAAGAGGAAGAAATCTTTGAAGAAGTGCATCAACAATCAGCTTCGCTGCACTTCCACTTGATGACCTCATTTTCTTTGATTTCTCTCAACGACAAAAATTCATCTAAATTGTTTTCTGAATTCTGGTTAATTGTTATTATTGTCCAAGGCTTATGAGTTGTGATATCTCTAGACCTTTACCTTTCATATTAATAAATAAACACCATCCTTTTAATTGCTCTGCTTTGTTCTTATTTTCTTCTTCTTCTGTAACTGTTGTTGTGAAGGAAGGAAATGTTTTCGCGGAATGTTTGACGTTCAAACATCGAGATCCGTGCAGTTTTGACGATCTAGTAATTTGGGTTTCTGCTTTTGACTTTTTCTTAATTAAGAAACATTTTATTGTTCTTACATTTCATTTACACCCGTTGTTTTTTTTGTTTTTTTTTTTGGGGGTGGGGGTGACAAAGTAGTATTTCCTACGTTTCAAAATAATATTCATTGCAAAGTTTGAAATAAATAGACTAGCTTTTATTAGATTACAAGGTGCTTATATCTTGGATGAATAATTCGACATCCTAGAGCTAGAACCCGGATTAACATTGTTGTCATACCTGATGATGATCAACAGGGTCGTACCAAACTATTTAAGGACCCTTGACAGAAACCAAAATTCAAAACTCAAAAAAACATTTTTATCTCCAACAATATAGCTAGCCAAATTTTTGTTTTGTTCCATCCGGTGGTGTTTCTATTGCACGGAAAAATGGTGTTGATTTAGAACTAGTGCATACTAAGGCATAATGTGCATGCCATTCTTCATAATCATACAGATCAACCTGGTTTTTGATTAACTTGTGTGTATGTATCTAACAATCTGGAAGAGAATAGAGATTAGTGGCAATATATTTTGGACATCCTACCTTATGTAGATATTCCTTGGGTTTTTCTTGGAGATTAAAATTTCACCATAATGTGGGTTGTGCAAGGCGTGGCAAGTCGGCGTAAAAACTATGCTAAACTTTTCGGAGATTCTCTCTCCAGCCTACCTGGTACTTGTTACTGGAAAAAGGCTTTGGTTCTCGGTTCTCAGATGATAAGCACGTAGGTGCTACATTTTGTACTCATATTTATATTAATTAGGACTCCATATTTTGACTAATAATCCTCTTTTAGTGCTTTTGTAGAAAGTACAAACAAATTCGAGTCCCAAAAGAATAAACTGTTAAATGAACAACTAAGTGGCGTTTGCCACATAATTCACCAAATGTGGTTGGCCTGGTGTTTCTATATATCAGCAACCACCGAAGTCACTCACGGCGCCAAATGGAGATGAAACTTAATGGATGTGGGTTGTCAGTTCACCCATTTAACATTGCACCACAATCATTTTACTGCCAGAAAATGGAACAAATGCATGTGTCTCTTCATTTTGCTAAACACGTCAGGTCCACTAGAGAAATAAGAATGATGTGGCACCATTTACTCCACATTATTCTGGATGAATTATAAAGAAAGGCATCATCTGTGTCTTTGTAAACACTTTCATTTCTTATCAAAGACTTCTCCAAGCAGCTGCGGTTACAATCATTTCTGGTGTTGGCTGGTACGAGTGTTCTTGGCGTGGATTTTGTTCTCTCAAGTTGATTAGTGGTGCTGGTTTGTTTTGGGATGTACTTCCATGGCTGTAACAATGGGTTTAGTTCGTTGGTCGCTGAATTTGTTTTTGCCAACAACAACAGATTCAGTTAGAGGCTGTGATGGGTACTACCCAACCCAATCTTGCCATGGGTTAGTACTGCTCAATGAGTTTTGGGACTATGAAGACAAAACTGAGGGTGCTATACAGCTTGGTCGTAAATGGCAGTGATTAAGAAGATAGCAGCGAGAGCTGGTGACGCGACTGGTGGTTGTATGGATTCTTGGAATTTCGGTGCTGGTTCAAATACAGATGAGGTTGTCTGCATGTGTATGAATCTCGCAATTGCAGGGGAATATATTGGACAGGGTTTGATCGGTGGTTGGCTGTATGGGCAGTATTAAGGCGTAAATGAAGTTGAAACGATGGGTGCAGCCACTGGTGATGTTTTAGTGGTTTTCGGTTGAAAGCAAATGCTGGTGGTGACGGATTTATCTGCCGAGATGAAGAAAAGAGAAGAAAGCGTTGTTTACTACAAGCTGTGTACAGTCTGGATTATGGAGTCTTTGCATTTTCGTGATTTTACAGTAGCAACAATGGGTCTGTGAGGTCCGAAGATTGGTGCCGTAAGGGTGCTTCAGCCGTGAAAGAAGATGGACGCAAGCGATGGCAGTCACTGGAGTTATTAGTGGTGGATTCATCTTATGGTTGGCGAAACTGGAATTGAGAAATCAATATTCGCTACGATATGCCTGGGATTGGAGCTACTAGAGAAAGAAAGGTGGTGCAGATATCTCATGGCCGAGATATAGATGGAGAGCTGTGGCAGCAGAATGTACACGGGAGTTTAAGTTTGCCGGCTGGATGGTCGTGAATAATGGGTATTGTGTGCGATATTCTGTTGCAAGCTTAGTTGAGCTGTTGTGATCGACGGCTAGCTCAACTGGTTGGTTTGAGAAGATGCTGTGCTTGTGAAATAAAAATTGGAACAGGAAGTGGTGTTGGTAACTGATGGTGCAGCTATCTAGCATTGGCGTTGGGTGACGGTGGATGACCAGATTCAGTTGGTCAGAGAACGAAGAGATATAAGAGGGTCAGTTAGCGGAGTTTGGAAACTGGAGGTGATAATGGACCGAATGAACTGGGCCCTTGGCAAGTTGCTAGGCTTAATGATATTCTCGGAGGACATATAAAAACAAAGGAACAGAGAAGAACAAAGGGGGGAGGCACAAAGCCGTGAACAGGAAACTAGGGTTTAAAGTTTTGTTTCATTTTTCCGTTTTGATTGGCTATCGATTTTATTTTAGATTGATTTATGGCTTTTGAGAAAGTCATGGCTAGCTAATCCATGTTCCATGTTAGGGTGAAAGGATGAACTTGTAGGTTTTTTTATTTTGTGTTCTTGAATAAGGTTTCAACCAAATTGTAGTTAATGATAATGTTTGTGATTCTCTTTCAATGTTTTACCTTCTAGCTATATTTTCATGTTCTATGCCATGTATAGTTCATAGTTAGATTGGTAGAAGGACTCGTTGAACCTTAGCAATAATCGATTTATGAATATCTCTTGACTATTTATGCCATGTATACTTAGTGCTTTGGAATTCTACTTTAAGATGAGAGCAAACTACCGTTTCGATAATTCTTGTCAATGGTTCTTAATGAAATATCTTCCGTGTACTAGTAGCTAGGTTTGCTATTTTACATGAGTAAATTCGAGACCTTTGTGATTGAACACAAATAACTTACCTACAACGGATTCCCGGAACCTTAACACCTTCACATCTTTGGTTACGTTTATTATTTTGCTTTCATTATTCCATAAACATTCTAAAATATTGAATTTGGTTAGTTGATTATTGATATTAGTTAGTAGCAGTATTTCACACTCCTCGTGGGAACGACCTGTACTTGCTATTTTCTACTAGTTAGACACCGTGCACTTGCGGTAAAACAAAGTCGGTCTACCGACCCATCAATAGACTCTGAGTATCAGAGTTCTAAGAATAATTCTCATCAGCAATCTAGATGGATTAGACCTATTATTCAACAATTAGGTCTCGCAGATTTGGGTTATTCAGGATCATCTACTACTTTGGTCTAATAATAGAACATGCAATGATTATACAATAGTCAGACTAAATAGAGCACTGGTGAATGTTTTATAGTTAAATTCTTACTCTTCGGCTCATCTCCAACATTTTCCATTGGTAGCATCAGATCATTCTCCCATTTTATTCTCTACTACATACATACATACTAAAGAAACTTCTTTTAGACTTCAAAGATATTGGTTCTCTACAGCTTCTTGTTCGGAATTGTTGGTCTCAGAAGTTCTAAGGTTCTCTTCATATCAATTTTCATCTAAAATCAAACATATCAACTTCAATTTTGGAAGAAAATTTTTGTGGGGAAATTTAGAATATCAGATAAATACTATCCAAAAATAGCTTCAGCATTGTCATCGCATGAATGTGCCTACTGTTGATTATGTTGTTTGCAATTTAACCAATTCTTTACAGCATTAGTTAGCTTAGCAAAAAGACTATTTTATGTAAAAGGTCGGTGCTCATTCACTTGAAGATGGTATAAATACTTCTTACTTTCGCGCTAAAGCAAATTTCAACAAAAAAAGAAATGATATTTCTGCAATTCAAGATTCTCTTTATATTTGGCATGATTGGAGAGTTGAAATTGAAGACACATTACTTCATCATTTCTCTGTAATCTCCACGACTACAAATCCTATCACCAATACTTTTATTTTATCATAATTTTAGAGTTGTATTTTAGAAACAGAGAATGCCATGCTTCTTCAGCTTCCTTCTGAACAAGAAATTAAAGATGTGGTATTCCAATAGAACCTTGAGTATCTCCGGGCAATGATGGTTTTCAAGCAGCCTTTTATCAATATTGTTGGTCAACAGTTGACGATGAGGTAACAACTATGGTTCAACACTTTTTACTCATAAATACATGCTTAAATCAATTAATTATACTTACCAAGTTCTGATACAAAAAAAACTACATATTATCCTCAAACTCCTAGTGATTATCGTCCTATAAATTCATGAAATGTTAGTTTATCGCCAATAGGTTAAAACCATTATTAGACAAACTCATATATTCATCTCGGTGTGCTTATGCACCAGGGAGACACATACAAAATAATGTCATAATTACGCATGAGATGAGATGATTCATTTTACGAAGAAAAAAAAGAAGGAAAAGCTTCTTACATTGCCCTCAATATGGACATGTATAAGGCATTCGATGCAGTAGAGTGGCATTTTTTGTTTGATATTCTTCTTAAGCTTGGCTTTCATCATGATTAGGTGCATTTAGTTCAACAGTGTATTACTACAACAAATGTTTCTCTTTTTATCAATGAAAGTCCATCTGCTTTATTCTCTCCAAGTAGAAGAATACAGCAAGGTGATTCATTATCACCTTATATTTTCCACATTGTTATGAAAGCTTTTTCTAGAATAATTCAAACTTAGATTCTACAAAGTTATTTGAAAGGAATTTAAGTTACTAAAACAAGCCCAGAAATAAGTCATTTATTCTTCACGGACAATTGTTTACTTTTCTTGGAAGCTTTTCCAGCTCATGTGAGACATTTTCAACATATACTTCAGCATTCTAGTACTGCTTATGGTAAGTTATCTATCTTTAGAGGTCAACAATGTCTTTCAGCAGTAATGTAACTCCTTCTCTAAGAAATAATATCTCGAATATTCTTAATATGCAGATTATGGGTTTAGGTGCAAAGTACTTGGGCATTCCCTTGCTGATGCGAAGATCTAGAGTTCAAAATTTTCAACCCATTCTAAGCAACTGAACTTTAAACTACAAGGGTCGAAAAGAAAACTAATTCATCAAACTGGTAACTACTCAACTTAGCTCTGCTCTAAGTACTATGAGTATGTATCATATGCAACTTCTCAAACTACCAGACTCTATCAAAGAAATTATTGGTGGAATAGTTCATCTAATCATAACAATAGGCACTTCATTTCTTGGAATAAGTTTAGTATGCCTAAAAGACATGGGGGATTAGGATTGAAACAACTTAATCACTAAAACACTACAATGATAGCAATACTATCTTGGAATATGCTACATAACTCAACATAAATTTGGGTTCAGGTAATAAAGAGTATTCATTTTTCATATCATGATTTGAAACATGAACCACCTTCTAAGATTTATAATACCAGCTGGATAAGGCACAGGATAACTCATGTACTGGAGATAATTCACGTATTTGGTCAGTGGCAAGTTGGGTCTGGTAACATCATCAATATTTGGACTCATAATTGGATACCAAGTGAAATTGCAGCTTTATATATGACTTAAATACAAATGATTATCAATGGGTTTCGCAAGTAATTGTCACTGAAACTGCTCAATGGAACATCCTTTTTATTCAACAACTATTTACGTCTCTTCAGATTGATTCAATTTTAACCATTCCTCTTCAGTTGCAGAATCAAGATAAGTTAATCTGGTCCTTTCATGCAACAGGTATTTTCACAATGAAATCAACTTATCATATTATTTGTAGTATTAATGCTCAAGACACACAACTATCTTCTTTCACTGATAATTTTTGGTTAAAATTCTGGAAGCTAAAGATTCCTTATAAGGTTGCAAATCTTTATATGGAAACTGATTTATAAAATAATTCCAATAAGAGAAAATTTGAAGCATATTCCTTATGTTACTGATACTACATGTATTCTTTACACTACCAACCAGATAGAAGATATCAATCATCTTTTATTCACTTGTCTATTTGCAACAGTCATCTGGAAATCTTGTCTCCCTCAGCACTTTCTTCTTCTACAACAACATTAGCAAAATCAGAATTAGAAAAGTACTTTGTCTTCACCAGATTCTATCAATTTTGACACGGACTCTCCTTCTGTACATGAAATAATTGCAACTATCCGTCACATCTGGAAATACGGATGTCAAGTGCTTTTTCAGCATGTTCATGTTAACCCTTACTCTGTTTTAAATCTTTTGTTTAAGTATTTAGCTAATATTGCTACTGCATCGGTTTTTCATCAGTGTGAATTACATAATAGACAATTAATACATCATACTCATCATTGGATTCCTACACCACCAGATTTTTTGAAAATCAATGTTGATGCATCTTTTAATAAAGCTTTCTACTTAGCTGGTATTGCTTTGGAAAAAAAATGTAGGGAAATATGTCGCTTCAAACAGGGACGGAGCTATTTACATAATAGTTTTGAAAATCTACCTAAACTATATGGAAAATGAATATATTTTGAGATAATTCCTATTTATTAACCCCCTAAAACATTTGTAAAACATTTAAAATGTTTATATTTTGTCGAGTTTTTTAGATGATTCCGATTTGAGAGTATTAGTAGAGTTTCAGTTATGGAATATATGTGTGTGTGTGTGTGTGGGGGGGGGGCGGGGGGGAATTTGTGGGACTACTTCACCACTTCTTTGTATAGGAATTAGTATGTATACAGGAATAAAGAAGAATAATAAATAAAAATTACCACTACTTTACTTTATTTTCGCTGTGTTTGTTTGGAGATCAAGAAATTCACTTGATAATTGATAAAGTATCTCTCAAAGGTATTTTTAAATAAGTGCGTAGTATTTTAAGTTTTTTCTAGATTTGATCATGAAGTATTACTAGAGATCATGAAGGTATTTTAATGCTCCAAAAAAAATCAAGGTATTTTAAGTTTCTAAAAATCAGTATTGTGAGAGACTAAACAGTTTCTCATTTAGTGTATAAGCAATTTATTAAAAGAAATAAAGAAATTTAGGTATATCATAGTATTCATCATTTATTTGTCCAATTTTTTTTCCATCAATGAATTTTCCTTGAGTCTAATATGGCCCTTTTATTATTGTAGTTGAGGAAAAAGGTACACAAGTGCTTTCCACGATCAAAATTTTGAAAGAGAGACTGCGCAACAAAATGGATGATGAATTCCTTGCAGACTCTTCACTCATAAATATTGAAAAAGAAATTTCTACGAACTTAAAGCGTAAATTCAATTACTGATGATTTTCGTGTCATAAAAGAAGGTCGTGTAATATTTTGATAATTGATAATTATAAAATTAAATAGGTTTAGTTAGTTTTTTGTTACAATGGTATGTACTAATTTTTTTTAGCTTAGCCCTCGTGTCAAAAAATTCTGGCTCCGTCCCTGGCTTCAAAGGGAATACTTAGCAGAGTAGCTCATGTATATCAGGGAGAAACTTGGGCTTTGATAGAAGCCATGCAGTGGGCCAAAGCTCAAGAATGGAGTCATGTAATATTTGAATCAAATAATAAGAATTTAGTTAAGTCTGTAAACACAAGTTTGCATCAACAACCTTGGAAATTCTCTCCTCTTTTAAATGTAATTATTTTCCTAGGGTGTGTAATAAGGTGGCAGATTGTTTAGCAAAATCAGTTTGCAGATCTCGTAACTTATGAAATGGTGGAATGAACCACCAGCGAAATACGAAGTTAATTTCTTCTTGTAAGAATAGTCTACTTTACCAAATAGGCGGTACCTTGGAAACTAAAACAGAACAAGAAATTTTCAAGTTTATCTAGGACATCATATGCGCACTTTGGCGTACCCACGATGATAGTTTTAGACAACTAAAAATAGCTAGTAGGCAAGAGGAAAGACTTATTAACCGAGACCTACAACATCAAGATGCTCAAAGTTACACCAATCTACCCTCAATATAAGGGAAAAGCGAAAGCATATGATAAAATAATCATGTCAAACATGCATAAGAACTAATAAATTTAATGAGGAAGTTGGATAAAAACAACTACGTACCTAACGTCCTCTGAGTATACCGGGTCATCCGGCGATAATCGAAAAGGGAATTACCGTTCTCACCAATATATGGAACAAAAGATGTACTACCAATGGAGGCGACCAAACCAACTACAAAAACCAAAAGATGAAACAAGAACCTGATGACCGCCTTATCGTGGAAAATTGTATCATTTGAAAGGACAAAGGTGAGCAACAATACAACACGTGGTGAACGACTAATAATGACTAAAAACGGAAGCACAATAAGGGAATATTACCCGAAATTTCCAAGTTGAAGATCTAATTTTACGTTTACTGCCATTGTATATGAAAGATATTGTTAGAGCACTGCTCGGTCGAACTCGCAAGCGTTGCTATCTCAAGCTTGTTTGTCAAGTTTAGTGATCAAAACTATAAGTATTGATTTATAGTAATGTCTTGGACTAGGATCGATTGTGTAGTTTAGCTTTAGACTTCACGGCGTTCATCAATTGAAGACGAAGAACTACTAAGGAGAGCTTGTGGAACTTCATCGACAAAAGGTATGTGTAGACTGAAACTCATCTATCACTCAGAAAGTCTATTTCTACTCTATCTCCTTCTTGAGACAAAAGTCGTATTACTATATAGTATTCGATTATACACATTTGATATTTCGAGCTGAGTTTAACTCACTTACATATTTCTCGAAATATGTGTTGGTAAGCTTTTGCTTCAACCAAGTTCATCTTATATTCTTGACGCAAGTCAAAAGATGATCATGTGAAAATCGCCAAGTAACATCTTACATGATTTGTATGATACAGTCATTTGATGTAGATTCGGAATGTTTCGTATTGATTATTTCAATAACTTGAAAATCGCTTTGATGTTAATAGTTAATGAAAACAACTATTGTCATCCTCAAAGAATGTTTCAATGATTGAAATAGAGTTTAGAACACTTATCCACAATTGGATTATAGACATAGTATGCGTACTTGCATATATGTTGATCCAGGACCGGTATAGTATGCATACCCGTATGCGTACTGGGAAGGTCAGGTGAAGTCCGGGAGCCTTGGTATGCGTACACGTACGCGTACTGGCGAATTCAGTTGAAGTTCGAGAACTTTTGTATGCGTACCCGTATGCGTACTAATTCAACTGTTGTTTTGGATGTGTGATAGTATGAATACCCGTTTGCATACTGTCGGACACAGTCCAAGTCCGGCTACTTAAGTATGCGTACCCATTTGCATACTTGAGTGGGTTAAGTTCTAGAATCAGTTTGTTCATGAACTAATACATTTATATAATAAGGAATGCAATCTTTTACAAACCGTGGCTATAATGTTCATGACTTGATTCGAGTGAATCAAAATCGATTTTGCTTCAATTGTGTTTTGTATACTTCTATGAGAATATAAACAATTGAAAAACTCTATAACTAGTTTCATTTGAGTCATTTGAACTAGATGTGGTTAAGATGAATAAGGTTGATATGAAAGT